>JZKD02S2171302.1:331228-356045 GCA_000966675.3 Picea glauca
AACGTAATTATAATCCTTTTCTTCAAATGTTATATCAATGTAGAATTATTATCCAATAATGAGCAGTAATAAATAAACAATCACACACATACACATTACACCAGTGTTTTACGTGAAAACCCAAATCGAGAGAAAACCACATAATGCTTTTTCTTATATGTCTTGAAGAATTACATTCATTGGAAGCACCAACTTCGTTTGTTTTCTAGCTGCAACTGGAAGGAGGCTCCAACCCCCTAGTTGCTCAGGATACAACCTGAGGGAAGCTCCAACTCCCCAAATCTATGGCTACAACCACCTGTCATTGCCCCGTCCTACCACCCTGAAGAAGAGGTAGAATGATGGAACCACTGCCACACTATCACTGTGAGATATACCATTGTAAACCTGTACCAATAAATCTGAACCATGCATCAACCATGCATCAACCTTTAATCAACATGTACCATAAAAAAGTGCATCAACCATGCACCAACCTATAATCAACCTGTACCATAAACAAGTGCATCAACCATGCATCGCCTGTAATCAACCTGTATCATAAAAAAGTGCATCCAACCATGTACCAAGTATGTTTCAATCATGTGTCAACTACTCATCAACTATGAATCATCAATATGTACGAACATCATCAACTATACACTTCATGTATGTGTCAACTCATCAACTACTTGTCTCAACCATGTACTCAATATGTGCCACAACCAAAATCCCTCATCAATTTCATCATACAAATATAATTTGTAGCTCTGTAATATACCTAGTGTATATGATCACATTCCTGCAAACCTTCCTTAACTTTAAAAACAAGAGACTAGCATTTTCATCAAACTTTTCTTTTGTCTCACATGCCTCGTTTTGGATTAGTCAACAACCCTAACTTGAAGTAATCATAAATTTGAACCTGTAATGTATAAAGATATGAAACTGATACACAATGTTCTTCAGTGTGTTTTATGAAATTCCTCCANAAAATAACATACCTTAGAACACATCACCAAAAGACTTCATCCTCCCTTGAAATCCGACCTTCTTTTCTTCTTATTTCCTCTAAAATTTGACTTTTATCAAATGAATGTATAATGATGTTTATTTATACCATTTATGTCACTTCCTTTTAACATTAGGGCCGAATTGACACTTTCTTATTTTGTAATTCTTTTCTTTAATTATCTTTAGGACCTACATGTACTTCCTTCTTCAATTCACTTTGTCATCTTCAAAAAATCATTTCTCCTCAACCATGAGGATCCACATGACATGCCACATACCACCAGAAACAAAATGATGTATACTATCCATTCATGGGTGTTGTATATGCATGTGCATTGTCCTTCATGTCCAAATACCTTTATCAATCTTGCGGTCCAAAACCCATGACGAGGGTTGACATCAATGATAACAACCAATATTCCAACAGATGGATTATGCTATTGAATGTGCTAACATCATATATTATCACCATATTCTTGTGTTTCTTGGTTATTGAGGACTAGTTGCAGGTATATTTCTTTGGATCAAGTGCTCAATAGTGGACTTCATCTAACGTCTGGACGAGGTAGGCCTTTTATCTTGTCTTTCTAGCATATTTGTCTATATAGCATACTTGAGAGTAGATTTTATTCCTGCAGTCATTTCTGTCTATTGTGGTTTACCCCTAGCCATGGAGAGATTTTCCTCGTAATAGAATTGGCGACCATATTGGGGAATGAATCTTCTTTTCTGTGGTTTGGAGTGTTTTTTTCCTTAGATTTCTCTCGTTCATATTGAGTTTCTTGTCGTATTATTTCTTGACATCCTCTGCTCACTCTGGGTCTGAGTCTTTTAGCCTTCTCCTTAACCTAGTTGTGTTTTGACACATATACATGGGTTTTTTCTTGACAGTCACGTACATACATGTGTTGTCCATCTGCAAGCTATGTACATATGCACTTTTCCCTTGAACAATCATGTACATCAACCTTTGTTGCTTAATTGTTGGGTTTGGTGGTTGTTCGGTAGGTTTTGATGATAGCTGAGTCATCTTGGGTCTCTATAGTGACAGTTAAGTGTATGTGGAATGGAAGGAAACCTGTCTTTGGTTGAATTTTTGGGAGGTGCCTTTCTCATTATCTTTTCATCTTGATTTTCCTTGCACCTTGGGATGGGTGTTTTTCTCCTTGATATCCTACTTAGTTTGTCTCTGTCTATACACAGTAGAGTCTTTATATCAAGTTGTTGTTCATTCCTTTCATTTTCATTTTTTTTATATTGAAAATACAAAAATATTAGGCATTTTACATTGATTGGCATTTTGATCTCTTGAGTCTTTGTCATTTATCTTAGTACATGTAAAGAAAGATTTCATTTTTATTTAAAATTGCATAATTGAATTGAAAATTGCATTTTTAGGAAGCATATCATTTATGGAAATTGAAGTTAGGACTTTGCATTGTATTCATATTAATTTATTTTACTTGTTGAGTCATAACATCACTAGTTTCATGACCGCACCTTTTGAGTAAGAAAGGCCATTAAAATTAACGCTATAATTTAAAATTTATTAGGAACGATTTTATTTTCTAGGGTGTACAAACTAGCTTAGGATTTAGTGCCTTGGAATAGGATTTTGTGAGTAAACATATCCAAGGCTATTAAATCAACATATGTGTCTGAATAAGGGAGTGGAGAAATCCATTGTATAATCAGTAATATCAAAAAGCTCCGCTTACACCGGAGTTAATAACGAGTTCGTGTGAGGTCGGTTGGAGGGATATCCCCCGGATACCTTCTTAGCATCATATGTATTTATGGGGATCTATTCGTATATGGGGATATTGCTAGTGCCCTTACCTCCGTGAGAGGCATTGATTTCAAGGTTTCATTCTTTGCTACCCTGCCCATACCATGGTTTCTTAGTTTCTTGAATTAGGTACCACATAGGTTACTTGCAAGGGTTATTCTGTAGGTACCCTGGGTCAGATAAGGGTCAGACAACACACAACCTTTATGGAGGATTACCTCTTTGGGGGGGATCTAACCAAGTGTTTGTTAATCCCATGAGGGCCATTATAATTGATTCTGATACCTCTGATATTTAGCTAGGAGTCTCAAACCCCTCTTGGGTGAAGCATACCTACTTTAGGGAGGGAGGCCCCTTTCGACCACTTTATCCTATTTGTGTGCAGATTGGTCATTTGATTATTTTTGGTGTGCTCTTTGATTACTAGTTGGCCTTAGGATCGTGTTTTATATCTTGAATCTTAAGTTATCGTAGAGTCGGACCAGCTTCCCCGCTGGTCTCGCCGCTTGTTACAATTACCACCACATTTTGAGTCTTTTCCTTCCAAAAGGTGTAGAGTTATTAAACGTGGTACACACACCTCCACTTATCATACTTGTGGTTCTACAAGGATGAGTACTAAACCGAGTCATTAAGATACTGGGAGCCCTTCGAATCCCATACCTACTATAGTTAATGGCACCCCTTCGACTCCTGCAACCACAATGGTTGTAGTGTCGGAGGCACCTATCATCATTGTTGTCTGTCCTATAGTGAATACTTAACCTATTTCAACGAACCCATTTGGGTCTCTTGGTCACTCACTAGGCTATAATGTTCAGTCCATCCCGATGGCCTCTAGTCCTTTTCCCTATGGTATGCTGAATTTTACTTTGCAGTTTTCAAACTCCATCCCAGCCACTGTCCCTAATGCTAGCATTAGACTTGGGGGAAAAACTCCTCCTTATAATCCATTCTCATTTGGTGGCTCTTAGATCCCTCAAATGACTCCTAACATGGGAGGAATTCCTTATTTTAACCCCAAGTCTAATCCTGTTGCTTCTGGGTGGAGTAACCAACCTAGAGGACAAGCTTCTACTCAAGTTTTTTCATTTACACTCACCTCCTTAGTGTCGATTCTGACCAACACATTTGGCATGACGAATCCACCTTTATCCTCCATATTCACACCTCGAGGAGGTGAGTTTCACACCTTGGGAAACCCTCAACCCGGATCCACTCCGATTGGGGGCAATTTTTATAACCCTCATCAGAACATTCCTATTGGAATGATGCCCAACCAACCCCTTCTTAATCATCTTGGAGAAGGGTCTTACAATCCCAAATAGGGCCATGGTGCTTACCAAAACCATGGATGGGATGCGATTCCCCAAACATAATCTTTCCAAGGAGCTTGGGGCCAAATGTCGCAACCCCGTCTCCCTTTTCTAGCCACGCTCAACCTACCAAAATTTTCTAAGTTGATGAATGACCCTGTGTGTCATGATCCTACATGAACCCCCGTTCCCACCAAGCTTCCTTCAGATATTCCAAAATTTGAATGCAAGAATGGCGAGGATCATGGTGATCACGTTACCACCTTTCACTTATGGTGCTCTTCAAATTTCCTTAACGATGATTCCATTCGATTAAGATTGTTTCAATGCACCCTTACGGGGGTTTCCGTAAAATGGTATATCGAGATACCTGGGGGGGGCATACATTACCTTTAGTCAGATGGTTTTACTCTTCCTTAACCACTTCCAATTGTTGGTTCGTTATGATGTTGGCCTAGAAATTTTGTCGACCTTACACCACGACAAAGCTACTCATATCTCGGATCACATCCAGGAGTGGCATAGATAGAAGAAGTTGATCAAGACCTGCATACCCAAAAAATTCCTATTAGAGTGGTTCTATAAGTATTTACAACCTCTTATTTCAAAGGATGTTGCTACATCTGGGGTTACATATGAGGAAGAAGAAATATTCAAAGCCCAATAGTTAGATCTTATATAAACTCGGTCTCGGATGTTATATGAGATTCTTTTGGATGCACCAAGGTCAAACTATGACCCTAGACAAAATCCCAGACCTCATGTCGATAAAATTGTAGGCTCTACCAATGTGAAATTCACAGACTTGGTGACAAGCCATTTGAAAGAGTTGTCTCTAAACCATTCTACAGGAGGGCTAGCTTTGTATGTGTCTTTCGATCCCAGTTAGTCGATGGATGTACATTCTGTGCAATTGTCAACTGGCCCAAATGGTAACCAACAACCAGGCGGGAATAAGAAGAAAGGATGTAATAGTAATCATAAGGATGGGAAGAATAATAATAAACCCAAGGATAGTGGTAATAATGAGAGGATGAATAACAATGTTGGTGAGGGAAAGAAAGAAATACGTAAGGTGAAATTTCCCTGTAAGCTTTGTACAGACAATCATCTTACTCATTTATGCCCCAAACTTGTGGAAGCTACGAGGCTCCTATCTCTACTGCTTGTTGTGTTGATGAATCCTTTTCCACATAACCAACACATGGTCTCGAGCTCCTCAAATGCCAAAAATGTGGTCGGTGGGAGTCAAAACCCACAGGCACAAGAGGGTGACTATTTGTGCATCTATATGGTCAATTCTCGGGTTAATGTAGCCACCTAGTATCATGATTACAGTTCTCCACAAACTGTACCTGGTCTAGAATATCCTCCTCCTTCAGAGACACCCTTGCAGATTAAAAATCCAGACCCACTGCCTCATATTCTGAAAGTAATACTCAATCTCTCTACCCACAATCCAAATGCTAGAGCCACCCAAAATTACTCTATTTTTGAGGACCTGGGTCAAACCCCTTGTGTGATGTTGACCCTGGAGGTACTCCAGACGTGTCCTTCACAAAGGAATTCCTTGTTATCTACGTTAGGAGCTCTAGAACCCAGTGGCTCAAAAGTTATCAAGTTTGACATCACAGATGTGAAGCCTCTCTTTCCTTACCATGTGGCATTCCAAATCCACGTGGGTTACTTGAAGTATACCATCAAGCGTGCAGTTGTTGATGAAGGGGCTGCAACATGTGTGATGTCCCTAATCTGTTGGAAATCTCTCGGCTCTCTGAATCTCTCTCAGTCTTCGACCATGTTGACTTCTTTTGACAATTGTTCATCTCGCCCTCATGGTATTCTTCCTGCCTTTCTAGTCCAATTAGGTGGGAATATGGTAGAGGTGGATGTCAAGGTGGTTGATGCGCCCCTCGATTATAACTTGTTACCAGGACACAATTGGACTTATGCTATGACTGTTTTCGTACCGTCCTTCTTCCACACTCTTTGTTTTCCTCGTGATGGGAATATCATGACGATCAACTAGTTGTCCTTTGCGTATGTTATCCCTAGTGCATCTGTTGGACCGTCAATCCCCATGGTAAAAAATTCTCAGCCGACAACTGAGAATATTGGTGTTGGAATGTATTCATCCCTTATGGGTACCTTCGACTTCATGGCACCAATTCACCATGTTTACACCATGTCCAGTAGGCCCGTTTTATCCGAGAGGTATGTTCCTTTACGCACTTCCTATTTTAACAATCCTTGGATCCTACCTTCCTCGACTGCGTCTTGTGAAGGTTAGTCACATGCTATAATGGCCATGCCACTATCGACAGTGGAGATAGCGTATTAAGATGTTCTTGACTCTTCCGCTGATCCCGATCCTATTACCTCGCAGACTGATGAGGAGGATATTGTTCTTAAGCCTGTGTGGGCCACTTCATCGTCTTGTTCACATGAATTACTCGATGAGACTTTACCCTCAGATGAATTTATCATCGAGGCCATGAATGGTTCTAACAAACCTTGGGATGATATGCATCATCGCTCTTATTTTCTCCCAAATCTTGCTAGAATTGAACAAGATGACTTTCGATCTACTCTGAGCGAGATAGTCGGTCATGTCGTAGTTCCACTTGATACGCATGGAATTTATGCCAAAGGAAATATGGTGAGTATCTCTCCTACCATCATGATCGATATCTCTCGAACCCCTGGCAAGATTGAAAATGTACACATCGGTGCAAATTGTTCGCCAGAAGAAATCCTGATCTACACCGAGCTCTTCAAGGAATTCCGAGATGTATTTGCTTGGCCATATGAAGAGATGCTAGGAATTGACCCTCGAATTGTCGAACATGAGATTAAAACTTACCCGGATGCTAAGCCTGTTCGACAATGTATTAGAGTTGTCAATCCCTGGAAGGCCCATGCTATTAAGGCAAAGGTAGAGAAACTGCTTAATGCTATATTTATTTACTTGATACCCTTGACTGAATGGTTATCCAATCTCGTTCTTGTGAATAATAAGCAAGGAACCATCCGTGTATGCATGGAATTTTGTGACCTGAACAAATATTGTCATAAAGACAAATTCTCGACACCTTTCATCGATCAAATTCTTGACGAGTGTGCGGGAAGCAAAGTTTTTTCTTTCATGGACGGATTTTTAGGTTAGAACCAAATTCAAATTAAACCTGAGGATCAACATAAGATGACATTTGTTTATCCTTGGGGTACTTTCGCATACCGGAATATGACTTTCATCCTTAAAAACGTAGGAGCAACCTTCCAACATGCTATGACCTTCACATTCCACGATCTTAAGCATATAGTCGAAGCTAATCTTGACAATCTTGCTACTCACTCTCGTAAGAGAGTGGATCACTCTAAGCACCTTCAACTAGTTTTTGAAATATGTCGTCATTATATAATCTGGTTTAACCCTCATAAATGCATTTTTTTTGTTAGTTCTAGACGTCTTATAGTATTTTTAGTCTCTGATACAGGGATCATGGTAGATCCATTAAAGGTTTAGGAAATACTTTGATTGCCTCCCCCACGCATTATTCGACACCTTCAAGGTTTACAGGGGAAAGCTAAATTTTTACATCAATTTATAGTAAACTATGCCAATATTACTAAGGGTTTCATTCGTCTTTTGAAGAAGGACACCCCTTTTATCTGGGATGAGTGGGCCCAGGAATCCTTCGATGCTTTGAAGAAACCCTTGGTATCAATGCCTCTGCTGAAGTCTCTTGAATATAGTAGGGATTACTTGCTTTATGTTGACGCATCTGAAGAGATGATTGGTATGGTTTTGGTTCAGGAGGATGATGAGCTCCGCAAGCATGTCATCTACTATCTTAGTAAAAAAGTAGTTGGTCCTGAGCTCAAATATTCTCACGTTGAAAATCTAGCTTTGGTTGTCATCCACACAGTCCAACGATTACGCCATTATATATTTCTTTGAAAAAATATTGTGGTTTTCAATGTCAATCCATTTCAATACTCCCTTACCAGGCATATCATAGGGGGAAAATACAATAAATGGATTGTCATTTTACAAGAATTTGATCTCGATTTCGCTTCTACAAAATCCAAGAAATCACTAGTCTTTGCATATTTAATATATGATTTCCCACGATTGGATGTGGATGTTATTCATGTTGATTCTTTTGCGGATGAACACATTTTCCTTATCTCGTCATCTGACCCCTGGTATGGAGACATTGTTCTCTATCTTCAAACTTTGAAGTTCCCTCAGCATCTCTCGCAAGATGACCGACAATGTGTACGATACCAAGCTAAGAATTACCTTATCGTAGGTGACACTTTGTATCGTCAAGGAATAGACAATATCCTACATCGTCGTTTAGCTCACGAAGAATCCAAGTCAATTCTAAATGATTGCCACAGTGGGGCTTGTGGTGGTCATCTATCCGGGCTTGCAATAACCTAGAAAATTTTGCGAGACAGTTATTTCTGGTCATCTATCTTTAAATATTGCATTGAAGAAGTCAAGAAGTGTCACCCCTGCCAGGAGTTCACTTGGAAAATGTGTCTGTATCCAACCCCTCTCCATCTAGTCATTATCGTCGGTCCATTCACCAAGTGGGGGGTGGACTTTGTGGATTGCAACCCAACTTCGGCTGGGGGGAATTAACACATTATCATGGTCGTAGACTAATTTAATAAGTGGATCGAGGACATGCCTATAGTTAAATCTGACAGGAAGACTGTCGCCTTCTTTGTATTCAATCAAATTACGTCAGGTTCGGAACCCCGACTGAGATTGTCACTGATCATGGTAGTCACTTTCAGAATGAAATGATGGAAGAGCTAGCATCCAAGTTGGGGTTTAAGCATGGTCATTATTCCCCTTACTACCCCTAGGAAAATGGATAAGTAGAAGTGATGCAGGAGCATCATAAGCAAGCCAGCAAAGCAAGCGCAAAAGTGGAGGACAGCTAGAAATACACCAGCGCACATTTTGAGAATGTTTTGAATTTGAAAGGATAAGACATTAATATAATATCTGGGAGGGTGTATTCACATTTATCTCTTTTGAGTTGTAAACAGATATTGAGCGTTTCTCTCATCTGTCGGATATGCAGGCATTTAATTGTAATGAATGTAAAGTAGTTGTAGCTTTTAATTCGATTAGATATCTTAGAGATATAGGAGGGAAAACTCGTAAAAGACACCCTCGTATGTGTTGTTGTATTATTATTCTTCTAATGGTAAGATGGAGAGTAAGAGAGCACAGAAGAACAAAGATTGTAGGATTGTATAAGTAGATAGTTGTTGCTATTGAACCCATGTACAGGAGCACTGGAATTAATATAAGAATGCTTTGATTCCAATTTCATGGTGTTGTGATGAATTCTATTTACATCTATTGAATGGTATGTTTACAATTTGTTTATATTCTTTTTTATGCATTTTGTCCCAATGCTATGTGTTCATGCTCATGATTTCATGTTGAATGTATGAAGTCTATGAGAAGAGAATTATGAGTTTCAATTGTTTCTCATCCTGAGAATTCCTGCAAGGAGTGTAGTGAAGGTCCACATAGAGTGCATTGACAGAGTTCTGAGTTTTATCTCAGAAAAGATCAGGAGGCATATCATTGTTCTTGTACCAGTGGAAGTGCAAGTATCGCACAAAGCCGTGCAAGGTGTGCACAAACGAGTGGAAGTCTTAGACTTTACCAACCGAGGAAGAAGTTTGAAGGACGGTTGTTGCAAGGGGTGCACAGAGTCGAAGGGTCAAATAACCATAGGTTATTGTGAATGACGCAAGGAGTGCGTGCAAGAATCCTTTTGAAGCCTTGTACCCGTAGCATATGTCAATATCAGGAAGGATAGATACTTCGAATAATTCAAGGGAATAAAAAAGCCTGAAGTCACCTTGCAGAAGTTAATTTTAGGAGAAGAAGACGCAAAAGTAACTGGTCCAGAGTCTTTGAGAAGTTTGAACGGACGGTTGAATTTCTCAGAGGGAGAATCATTGAAGTTTCATGGACCATTGGATATTGCAGACCAGGGGAGAAGGGTTAAGGCTAAGTTTCCTTCAACACTCATAATCTCAGGAGAAATAGTGGTCATTGAATCTGGATCAATGAGAGTCGTTGATCTCATATTCGAAATTTGTCGTTTCAGAATTCAGGGTGTGGAAGAAGTTGTGACTTGGAATCAAGAGTTTTGAACTCCCGATCTGTGCAGACTCAATAGAAGCAGGACCTTCAGATCATGGGAATCTCAGAGCCATTGATTGTGATGAGGATTTATCGTGATTTCAGTTATCGGTGGAGGGTGTTGTTTCATTGCAAATCGTCGATTAGCGAAATTTCAAAGTGCTGAAATATTTGGGCCCCAGGTTTTAGACAGAGGTCACATCAGGAAAAGTCAAGGGAGAGGTCAAAGAGTCGTTATCCCTTTTCAGGGTTTCAAATATTGAAGGATTCAGAGGATCTCACATCAGGGGTCACAAAGTTGTGAAACCCAATATACCTTTTCGTGTGGAGAGTGTGGTAACATCAGCTGGTCACAAGGGTAGAGTTGGCGCTTAGTGCATATTCGCACAAGCGTAACTCCTGAGAAGGACCTGTGAAAACACTTGTGTGTTGAATATTCCTGTGGGGAATCAAAGAGTCAATCAGACTCAGAAGGGGAGAAAAGAATGATCCTTAGACTGAGAGGTCGAGCAGAACCTGCTGAGGTAGGGGGAATGCGTCATGTGGTATCCGAGCTTACAATCTTTGTTTCTGTAGGAGAAAGGAGACAAAAGGCAAGTTGTGATTTGAATTCTACGAGGAATATATTTGGACAATGTTKCCCAGAAGACGTCATGATAGACCATTKCCCAATCCAGTTGTGGAAAGAGAAATGAGAGAACTCYGTGCTCGACTAGATTCTATGGAGACAGCACAGAGACAGACAGTTGATGTTGGAGATGTCAGTGAGGCTGAAAGTGAAAATGAGGCTGGAGCTGAAGAAGAATTTGTAGTCGAAGATGTTGTATAAGAACGTCTATTCAGAGTTGTTGCAAGAATAGGTGCCAGAGAAAAAATGGACATTTCAATGTATGAAGGCAACTTAGACGTTGAGGAGCTGCTAGATTGGTTTAGAKCTCTAGACAAATAATTCAAATAAGAGGATGTCGAGGAAGATAATAAAGTCAAACATGTTGTCACTAGACTTAAAGGGCATGAAGCACTGTGGTGGGATGAACTGCAGGCTGACAGGCGTTGCAAAGGCAAGCAAAGAATCAAAAGATGGGATAGAATGGTTGCAAAGATGAAAGAAAAATTTATACCCAGAGATTACTAAATCAATCTGTTTCGAAGAATGCATAATTTGAGACAGAAATGAATGACAGTGAAGGAATACACTGAGGAGTTCTACAGGATAAATATTAGAGCTGGTCATCATGACAGTGATGATGAAAAGGTCGCCAGATACATGAATGGTCTGAGATATGACATTTAGGATGAGATGATAATGGTGATGATTAGAAATGTGGAAGATGATTATCATATTTCTCTGAAGGCTAAAGATAAATTGGCCCGAAAGCAAGGTCAAAGGGGCAGAGGTAGAAGTCAGAGAAGAGGCAAGGAAGTTGCCCAAGACAGAGTACAAAATCCAAAGAAAGAATAAAATAAACCTCATACTCACCCTGAAAGAGGAGGAAGTTCACAAGGAAGGAAATATGCCGACATGAACAATTTTCCACGAGCAAGAGGAAGAGGAAGAGGCAGAGGAGGTGAGATAAAAAAAAAATTCTATGGAAAGTTCAGACATAAGTATTATGAATGTCCTGATAGAAAAAGAGATGGAGGAGGCAAAGCTCACATTTCAAAAGTGCAAAGGAGAAATGTTGAGGCAGAATATGCAGAAGGTGGAAGATCCTTAATGATGAGGAAAATTTTGTTGAAGCCCGAGAAAGAGGCAGAGAATCCAGTCCAGATAAACAGTTTGTTCATAGCTGCTTGCAAGACCAAGGACAAGGTATGCAAGGTAATAGTGGACAGTGGAAGTACAGACAATCTAGTATCCACAGAAATGGTGGAAAAGATGGAATTGGAGACAGTTGCACATCCAAGCCCATACAAGGTTTCGTGGTTGCAAAAGGGACATCAACTAACAGTCACTAGACAATTCTTAGTTGAATTTAAAATAGGGGGTTACAGAGATGAAATCTTGTGTGATGTTATTCCCATGGATGTCTGTCATCTTTTTTTGGGGAGACCATGGAAATATGACAGAAATGTTGTTCATGATGGGAGAAAGAACACATACACCTTAGAGAAGAATGGTGGAACGCATATGTTGCTGCCAATTGAAGATAAGAAGGTGAAAGAAGAAACAAGAAATACTATAATTCTCATGAGTGGGAAGGAGCTTCTTGATGAAGTTAAGAAAGAGGAAGATATGCAATTTGTTGTAGTAAGAAAACCTAGAGTCATTTTGACCAGTACTTCGATAGGTGATCTACCTAAGGAAATTCAGGAACTACTGGAGGAATTTGTTGATATAGTAGTGGACGAATTACCTTGTTCGTTGCCACCCATTAGGAGTATAAGCCATCACATTGATCTTATACCTGGAGATATTTTACCAAACAAAGCAATGTACAGATTGACCCTGCAGGAGAATGAAGAAGTCAAGAAGAAAGTCCAAGATTTGATGGACAAAGGATTGGTTAGAGAAACCTTGAGTCCATACGTCGTACCTACAGTGTTAAGTCCAAAGAAATATGGTGGTTGGAGAATGTGTACAGACTCAAGAGCTATAAACAAGATTACCATCAGGTATAGATTTCCTTTACCCATGATGGATGACTTGATGGATTGCTTGAGTGGAGAATTTTGTTTTTCAAAAATTGATTTGAAAAGCAGATATCATCATATTTGGATGAGAGAAGGTGATGAATGGAAGACAACATTCAAGATGAATGAAGGGTTGTATGAATGGCTTGTCATGTCATTTGGTTTGACGAATGTGCCCAGTACTTTCATGAGATTGATGAACGAAATCTTGAAGGATTTCATTGGACAGTTTGTAATTGTGTATCTTGATGATATACTGATCTTCATCAAGACTGAAGGGGAACATATGAAGCATTTAACTGCAGTGATGATGAGGTTGCAGCAAGAGAAGTTGTTGATAAATTTGATGAAGTCATCTTTCATGAAGACAAAACTCATTTATTTGGGTTTTGTGATCTCTTCGAACGAGTTGAAGATGGATACTAAGAAGGTAAGAGCAATCAAATATTGGCCATCGCCAAGGAGTATCTTTGAAGTCAGAAGCCTCCATGGATTGGCTAGTTTTTACAGGAAGTTCATCAGGAATTTCAGTGGGATATGTGCACCAATGATGGACACAGTCAAGAAAAGACACAAATATTTTCATTGGACAGAAGAAGTGGAGAAAAATTTTAAGTTGTTGAAGGGTAAGATAACTGAACAACCAGTTCTGGTTATGCCAGACTTCAGCAAAACGTTTCAGGTAAGATGTGACACAAGTGGATTTGTGATTGGAGCAATCTTAAGTCAAGACAACAAGCCAATTGCATACTTCAGTGAGAATTTGAATGAGACCAAGATGAAATATTCCACGTATGATAAAGAGTTCTATGCAGTCATACATGCATTGAAGAAGTGGAGGCATTACTTGGTTCCAAAGGAGTTTGTCTTGTATAGTTATAACCATGCTTTACAATTCATAACTTGATAGGAGAAGTTGAACCAGAAGCATGCAAAATGGGTTGAATATATGCAAAATTTTACTTTTATTATAAAGCATATTTCTGGAACTGCTAACAAGGTTGTTGATGCATTGAGCAGGAAATGTTTGATTCTGCAGGAGTTCAGAGTGAAAAATTTAGGTTTTGACAATCTCAAGGAGATGTACAGAGATGATGCAGATTTTAAAGAAGCCTATGAAGCATATGAGAATCCAATTTTCAGAGACAGAAGCTAATGGACTGAATACTTGATTCAGGATGGACAGTTGTTCAGGAGAAACCAGTTGTGTATACCAAAATTCTCTATGAGAGAGAACCTATTGAAGGAAAAACATAGTGGGGGATTGGATGGACATTTTGGCCATGATAAGACTTTTGCACAACTGAATGGATCATACTATTGTCCAGGGATGAGGACGGATGTCAAGAAATTCATGAACAGATGCAGAATTTGTCAGCATGCAAAGGGGAAAAGACAGAATACGGGGTTGTATCAACCGTTTCCAGTACCAGAGAGGTCATGGGATGCGGAAAGCATGGATTTCGTGTTGGGACTGTCGAGGACATAGAGGGGTTGTGACTCCATATTTGTGGTAGTCTATAGATTTTCAAAAATGGCACATTTTATACCATGTCAGAAAACCAGTGATGCAACTCACATTGCAAATCTGTTTTTCAAAGAAGTTGTTAGACTTCATGGCTTACCCAAGAGTATTGTTTCAGATCGAGATACCAAATTTGTTGGTCATTTATGGAGGACCCTATGGAAGAAACTGGGAACAAATCTGTCTTTTATCTCAGCATATCACCCTCAGACGGATGGACAAACTAAGGTATTAAATCGAAGATTAGGGGACTTATTGAGGAGTTTAGTCCCTGAACATTGCATTCAGTGGGATTTGATTATTCCGCAAGAGTAATTTGCATATAATGACTCACCTAACAAAAGCACAGGACATAGCCCATTCTAGATAATGTACAGAATGTAGCCGAGAGGAGTATCTAACTTGAGAGACTTAGGGAAGATCGAATTCATAAGTGATGGAGCAGAGGATTTTGTAGCAGAGATGCAAGAGTTCCATAGAAAAATTAAGGATCGATTGCATAATTCCAACCAGGAATACAAGCACAGAGCAGATCAACACAGAAGAGAACTTCAGTTTGAAGTGGGAGATTTAGTTTTAGCACATCTGAGAAAAGAAAGGTTCCCAAGGGGAACATATAATAAGCTGAATATGAAAAAGATAGGGTCGTGTAAGATTCTGAGAAAATTTGAGGCCAATGCTTATGAAATATAATTGCGAGATGGGGTAGGAATATCGTCGATATTCAATGTAGCGGATCTGTATTCTTATAGAGAAGATGAAATAGATGGATTAGAGGATTAGAAATAAATTCAATGGGTCAGATAGATGCCTATAGCTGAAAAGTCGCAGATAGAAAGGATCATTGACCAGAGAGTCATCAAAAAAACCCGAAGGAAGAAATGTTTTGAGTATCTAATAAAATGGAAAGGACGCCCGATTGAGGATGCTAGTTGGGAAAGCAAAGTGGAAATCCAGAAACATGGACAGATGGTGCAGGAGATCATGAACAAGAGTCCATGAATTTTTCAGTCAAGGGAGTATGATGTAGGAGCATCGTAAGAATGCCAACAAAGGAAGCACAAAAGTGGAGGACAGCTGGAAATACACCAGCGCACATTTTGAGAATATTTTTAATTTGAAAGGATAAGACATTAATATAATATCTGGGAGGGTGTATTTGCATTTATCTCTTTTGAGTTGTAAACAGATCTTGAGCATTGCTCTCATCTGTCGGATATGGAGGAATTTAATTGTAATGAATGTAAAGTAGTTGTAGCTTTTAATTCGATTAGATAGCTTAGATCTATAGGAGGGAAAACTCGTAAAAGACACCCTCGTATGTGTTGTTGTATTATTATTATTCTCATGGTAAGCTGGAGAGTAAGAGAGCACAAAAGAACAAAGATTGTAGGATTGTATAAGCAGATTTTTGTTTCTATTGAACCCATGTACAGGAGCACTGGAATTAATATAAGAATGCTTTGATTCCGATTTCATGGTGTTGTGATGAATTCTGTTTACATATATTGAATGGTATGTTTACAATTTGTTTATATTCTTTGTTATGCATTTTGTCCCAATGCTATGTGTGCATGCTCATGATTTCATGTTGAATGTATGAAGTATGTGAGAAGAGAAGTATGAGTTTCAATTGATTCTCATCCTAATAATTCCTACAAGGATTGCAGTGAAGGTCCACATAGAGTGTGTTGACAGAGTTCTGAGTTTTATCTCAGAAAAGATCAGGAGGGATACCGTTGTTCTTTTACTAGTGGAAGTGCAAGTATCGCACAGAGTTGTGTAGGGTGTGCACAGGCGAGTGGAAGTATTAAACTTTACCAACCAAGGATTAAGGTTGAAGGGCTATTGTTGCAAGGGGTGCACAGAGTCGAAGGGTCAAATAACCAGAGGTTATTGTGAATGCCGCAAGGAGTGCGTGAAAGAATCCTTTTGAAGCCTTGAACCCGTATCAAAGGTCAAGCTCAGGAAGGATAGATACTTCGAAGAATTCAAGGGAAGAACGAAGCCTAAAGTCACCTTGTAGAAGTTAATTTTAGGAGAAGAAGACGCCAAAGTAACTGGGCAGGAGTCTTTGAGAAGTCTAAATGGACGGTTGAATTTCTCAGAGGGAGAATCACCAAAGTTTCATGGATCATTGGATCTTACATACCAAAGGGGAAGGGTTAAGGTTGAGTGTCCTTCAACACTCATAAGCTCAGGAGGAATAGTGTCCGTTGGATCTGGATCAACGAGATTCGTTGATCTCGTATTCGAAATTTGTCGTTTCGGAATTCGGGCGTGGAAGAAGTTGTGACTCGGAATCGAGAGTTGTGAACTCCTGATCTGCGAAGTCCCGATAGAAGTAGGACCTTCGAGTCGCGGGAATCTCAGAGATGTTGATTATGACAAGGAGTCATCATGATTTCGGTTATCGATGGAGGGTGTTGTTGCATTGGAAATCGTCGATAAGCGAAATTCCGAAGTGCCAAAATATTTGGGCCCCAGGTTTTAGACAGAGGTCACATCAGGAAAAGTCAAGGGAGAGGTCAAAGAGCCATTAGCCCTTTTTGAGGTTTCGGAGATTGAAGGAGTCAGAGGAGCTCACATCAGGGGTTGCAAATTTGCAAAAACCGATATACCTGTGAACATGCCTACACTTGCACTTATGGTTTTGGATTCCAAAGTGCTCCCTAATGATATGTACCACATTGCACAAAAATGACTGGTTCACTCATAAAAGTATGAATACTTGGGCTCCCTCCATCCGACCAAGGTGATCAAGATGAGTAGCTAAGAGTAGTGAAACTCTGTCCCTAGGTCCTATGCATATTTTTAGTCCTCAAGGATCAGGTTTAATAAATGCGGGGCCCAACTGAGCATAGTGACCTGCACGCACTATGTTGCAGTCGTGACGACTCCAACAAGGACTTCCTCCTTGCAACACTTCCTGAGAAACTTGCACGCCATGATTTTGGTGGTCAGACTTGTTGTTGCATCACTGATGTGCTTGATGATGATTCTGCATGACCCTCTCTCCATGCCATATGTCTTCTTCATCTCCTCGGCCAATGACTTCTCCTTTGTATTATCATCAAGGTACTTCCCTAGACTCTCCCCCCGAGATGGTAGCCTTGTAATAAAATAAATGAGATCTACGTCTATAGAGACAGGATCTTCCGCTCATAGGTACCCTGCATGGGTGACTTCCATTATCTTCTTGACGCAGTTGTTTACATCGTGACCCCTTCCAAAATGTGGGATATCCAACAAATTTAGAATCCTAGTGTTGGCCAGTCTGGCTACCAACTGTTTTGGTTGAAAAATTGGATCATCAAAGGGTCTTATACCCACGTTGTCTAGGTAAACTTGCTTTGAAAACTCATGAAATCTTTCCACATTGGTCATATCATGGTCCGAGTACCATATTTTTTCCACACATCCTAATAGGTTAGTCACGATATGCACCCCTTCTGGAATGCGTGGTAGGAATATAGATGTTGCAGCCTGCCTGCGCGGTGATCTTGCTATTGGTTGCTTTCCATTTCCCTATAGTGGTTGACTCGAGGTTCCAGCCTCCATTGTTCTCTCCTATGTATATGCCTCTGGATGGCCGGTGACATCTTCTAATGTACCTTCTTGTTGTTTCTCCGGCGATGTTGTGTGTAACCTTCCTAGCATGTTTGCTTCTGTCTAGTTTGGGATTGTCCCATTAACCCTCAGGATCTCTTCAGGGTTTTCAAGGCGTGAACTATTTTATATGTCCTTGGCCTACTAGTTCTATCCCATTTCCAGCCTATCAATGTCCATGCCAACTGCTTTTGTTTGTTGGGTTTCCTCCACCACTGGTGTGGGGCTCGTTGGTTCCATATTGGGTGAAGGGATTTCATCCAATTTGATGAAATTGGCAGTCCGTGTGGGTTCTTATTCAATTCCATGTGGTTTTTGTGATGCTATAAGTTTTCTTCAAGGTCTTATGTAGACCTGGCTCGACGCACCTAGCTTGGGTAGTGCCATGGTGGTTAAGATGGTTTTCGCCGAGCTAGTTCATTTTGTAACTCTTGCTAACTCGATCTCTTCTCCATATACTTAGTCGCTCTATGCTTTCTTGATTTCACAATAAACCTTCCATTACTCGCGTGCTTTCCTTATATAGCATTTGTGTGAAACTTCTCGGAGAAGTTACCCGAGCTGTGGTTTAAATGAATTGGTGCTTCCTGCATACCTAACATTGAATTCCCTTGCAGTCACCAGTTGGCGCGATTAATGTGACATCGCTTCCACTTTTATTTCCATCCAATTTTGATAGACGTCGCCAGTTGGTGCCTTCTTGTTGTAACCATCATATTTTCAATTTTTTCCTTTTTCTGACCGTTGGTCCTTTTTCCAATGCGCTAATTTTTCCAAGTGTGTGCTATGTTGTGTCGCCGATGCACGTGGACCTTTATTTTTTTTCTCTCTCCCTCTAATTTAGCTGGGTGTTTTCTTATGATGTTTGGTGCGGTAACCCCTCTTTTTTTGCGCGCGGTCCTTCTCTGTCAAATGCATTTTTTTTTATCTTTTTTTTTTCTTATTATTTTTACTAGGGGGTTGATTGTCGCTATACAGTTTCAGTCGACTCCCATTGATCATTCCTTTGAGTTTTTTTCCTCCCAAATTATTTAGTTGTATAACTCCCTCATTTGTGACAACATTTACTTCATATGGTCCCAACCAATGCATTCTGAGTTTTCCAGGGTGTTGGAGAGATTTACTGTCGTACACCAAAACTAGGTCTCCCTCCTTGAAACTTTTCCTTTTGATATGTCCATCATGCCAATATTTGTCCCTTTCTTTCTATACCTCTTGGTGAAACCCTGCTAGAATCCTATCTTCTTCCATGAGCATCAACTAATTTATCCTTTCTTGTATTTCACCTTGCTCTGTCATGTTATTAATTGATGCTACCTGTAGACTAGGTACCATAAATTCTAATGTCACCATTGCTTCATGTCCATACACCAATCTGATTGGAGTCTTCCCTATCAATGTTTTACATGTGGTCCTGTATTTCCACAGTACTACTGGTATCTTCAAGTCCCAATCGTCCCTGTTGACATTGCAGATATTTGTCAGTGCATTCTCTAGGATCTTAGTAAAGGCTTCCACTGTTCCATTTGCTTGAGGATGATATGGTGTACTCTTTTAATGATGGAATTCAAACTCCTGAGTCATAGCCTTAATAGTGTTGTTAATGAAGTGAGTGACTTGGTCACTCATCAAAATCCTTTGGCATCCAAATCTAGTGATCACTTGCTCAAACAAGAAGTGTGTTGTCATCTCTGTGCTACAATCTGTTAGTGGTGTTGCTTCTGCCCATCTTGTTAAGTACTATGTCGCATCAATAATATACCTTGATCCTGACCTTTTTGTTGGTGGGTTAATTGGTCCCACAAAGTCTATTGCCAATTTTTTGAATACCTGCAAGGTTACTTGTGGCCTTAGGGGAATCTCATCCTATCTATTAGGTTTACCAACCCTTTGACATACATCACATCGCTGGCAGTATTCCTTTGAATCTCTGTGAATAGTTGGCCACCAAATTTCTATGTGCAATACCTTCTGCATGGTATATTTTCCTGCATAATGTCCTCCTGCTATTCCCTCATGGGCCTCTACTAAAATCCTCGGTCTTTCATGTTCTAGTAGGAATCTTCTCAAGATGTTTTATGCACCCATCTTGTAGAAGTGTCTGACAACCAATTGATAGTCTGCAACTCTGACTACCATATTTTTCCTCTTCGCAATGTTGAATTCTTGTGGTGCAGTCCTTGTACTCAAGTATTGAATGATGTCAGCAAAGTATTCATTAGCTACTTGGACTGAAAATAATTTTGCATCGATAAATTTGTCCTCTAGATTCATAGGTTCCTCTCCATTGGTGATCCTTGACAGGTGATCTGGTCCTGCATTCAACTTCCTTGGTTTGACTATCACTTCGAATTCAAATTTCTGGAACAGTAGTAAGCATATACAAATTCTCCCCCTCCAACATTGGCTTGTTGACTAGGTATTTGAGAGCTGAATGATCTGTAAACATCTTGAAATGTTTTCCAATAAGTAATTTATGAACTTATGATGTGCATAGACCATAGCTAAGCCTTCTCTATCTGTGTTATTATAATTTTTCTCCAACTCTGATAGTTTTCTGATAGAAAATGCTATAGGATGATCCAATTCTTTTGCTCCTGGCTGCGCCAGAATATCTCCAAGTGCTATGGAAAATTCATCTACATGCACATGGAATGACTTTTCCCAATCCGAGAATACTAGTATTGGTGCAATTACCATCTTCTCTTTTAGAGTGTCCAATCCTCACTAACATTCCTCATTCCACTGAAACTTGCTATATTTTCTCAACAGTTTCTCCATTGGCGTAGTGATCTGTGCATACCCTTTTATGAATTTCCTGTAGTATCATGTGTGTCCCAATGTTGTTGTTAACTGATGTACTGATTTTGGTGGTGGTAGATTAACAATTATTGCAATATTTGCGGGATCTACTAGCAAGCCTTGTTTTCATACTATATGGCCCAATAATATCCCAAAGGGTGTTCCGAAGATGCACTTCTTAATGTTTAACGATATCTAACACTGCCTGCATCTTTATAACATCAACCTCACATGGTCTTTCAACAAAATGTAGATTGTCCAATCATCCATATATACTTCTAGAAACTGGTGGATGAATTCTTTGAATGCAGCTATGACTACTCTAGAAAATATTGTTGGTGTGTTCTTCAGTCCAGAAGGAATGACTGTGTACTAGTAGGACCCCCATTCTGTGGAAAAATTGGTCGTGTACCTATCTTCTGGGGCTATCTTGATCTGATGGTAGCATGAGAATCCATCGGTGAATGAGTAAGCTTCCTGGCCTCCTACATTCTCCAACACTTCATCTATGAAAGTAGTAGGGAAAGGGTCATGTAGGCAAGCATCATTCAAATGACTCAGGTCGACACATATCCTTATCCCTCCCTTATTATTCTCTTGAACTACCATAGGGCTTACCCATTCATATTCCTCTAATGGTTCTATGATTCCAGCCTCCAACATCCTGTCAAATTATGCTTTTACTTTTTGCTTATATATTGGGTTTAGTCTATATGGTCTTTGTTCGATTGGTCTTGCCTCACCTCTGAGAGGTATCTTCATTTCACCTAGCTCTCCTTCTATGCCTTTAATTTCCATGAATGTTGTTGGCAACAGGTCATTGTACTTGTGCAGTAACTTTGTTATGCTTTATTTTGTTTTCTCATCCCAGTAGTCTCCAATGCTGACCATTTTGGGATTCTCAGTTGTCCTAATGTTGAATTTCTTCACCTTGATTAGCACAACAAATACTTCTTATTCCATATGTGGACCTTCCACCTCTCTTTCTCCTTCGACTTTCATTATCTAAATGTTATGTGGGTCATCTTCATCTGGCGCATCTTCCTGAACATGGTAGCATGACAGTAGTTCTTTTATTGTCTGTATGTTCTATTGTTAATCTTTTGTCATATGTTCAACTTTTGGTTCTTTAATGAATATCACCCCTTTGATTTGTTTGAGTGCTGACTCTATGTTGGGGTTCTCATGTTCAAATGAGAAAGTGACTGTAAAATTATATTTTAATATTGTCCAGTTTGTAGTTCCTCTGCGCAATTCCTGGTCTGTATACCAGTTTGTTGGAATCCCTTCTAATGTGTGAATAAAATTATGAGGCCATTCCTCTAGTGGTGTCATTCTCCATAGTGTTTTTCACTTCTCCAATTGTTCTACTAGTACCCCATGTCCGTCATATTTCTTCAGTTGGTTTTTTTCCTATTCTGGGCCAAATTTGATGTGGAGTCAGCATTTACATTGGTACCAGTCCTTGACTATCTCTTTGTGTGCACCCCACCATCTTGCAGGTGTTTCTTTGAGTTCTATATCCAGAGCTAAGACCCTATGATTTTCTAACACTTCATGTTTGTATCCTATTAAGAATGATTCTAATTCATTCACCCCATGGAAGCTGGGAGGTTCTCTTATCTTCATACCTACCCATCCTATTGCGCAGTCTATTCTTGTGCATCTTCTTATGGAGACTTTGTGTAACCTTTGTTGCCAATTTTATAAGCATGTATCTGAGTCCGATGCGCATGATGTGATACTTGTTGATATTATGGTAGATGCAGGAGGAATTTACCTCCACGTATAAACCTGATGAGAAGAATATTGTGGGAAGCAAGAAGAAACCCTAATTTATTGGTTAATAACCCTAGAATACAAGTCAGCTCAAGGAAATGACTTGTATTAGGTTATTAGTCTCCAAAAGAAGAAGTCGGCTAAAGGAAATAATATATACCAAAAAATTAGTACCTAGAATGAGAAGTCGGCCCAGGAAATCTGCCAGATTTAGTATAAATACAGTAGGGCAGTCTTCATTCTGGCAAGCATTCTCAGAACTACAGAGCACACTTGTGTGCATTGCAGTTGGGAAATTTTGTGTGCAAGTTTGGAGGAGAGTTGTCGTTGCAACTGCTACAGCTAGCAGATTTCGTTTTGGCTTGGACTATCTCTTGGTTATGGTTTGGACTATCTAATCAACTCTTGTTTGGTGTGCTATCCTTGGAGAAAGGTGCGCTATCCTTTGTTTGGATATCTAGCCTAGGGTTTTCTTCTGAAATGATTCTCTATCAAGGTTAAAGTGCTCAAAGGGTGGCTTTGGCCTATGGTTGGGTGACAATAGTGATATTGTCTATGGTAAAGCGATCACATTCTAACAGGTTATGGGCCCACACCTCCTTCATTCAGTCTAACCACTGGAAGGGAGCATAGCCATAAGGATACTAAGCTCGTTGAAGAAATGCCGCCAGGGTTTCTAGCAGGAGCAGTTACTAAATCATTGTTGTTGTCTTTAGTGCGCACACCATCTGGATCTACTGTCACCCCCTTTAGCCTTCCAACTGGTAGAACTCTGTGTTGATTTTCTAGTTTCAGATGAACAGGTGAATATCCTAATGTGGGCTCTCCCATACATTGCCATGTATTCTTGGGTAGCACATTTACTTCGAATCCTAAATCCAGTATAATATCTCCCATATTGAAATCTCCAATGTTGGCATTCATTCTGAATTCTCTGCTTGTTCTTCTCCTTGTATGTAGGTGATTAACTGTTTTATGTTCTATATTTCCTTCTACCTTTGTGCTACATCTTTCTATCATATTTTGTAACACTTTAATAGATGATGGATCATTAAGTAGTTTGACACAAGATTGCAAAAATACTTTGATCGTACTTACTTGTCCTAGGGGTTGTGTTTCTTTGGTGTGATCCAATGATGGAGGCATCTTGTATGCTGGTACCTCCTGAGTATGTTTCACAGTTGATGTTGATGCAATGTTTGGCTTCAAGAATTATTTTCTGGCCTGCTTGAATATCTCCTTTTCGTTATGCACATCAAACTGCTTATGTGGTTCAAAATTCTTCTTCACCCATTGGTGTTGTCCTAGATCTTGTCTCACTGCGTCGTTTCTTGTCTTAGCTCCTCTACGCGTAAGTATGTTTATATTTATTCTATCATCCCTTACTTCCGCTGAAATGCACTGAACATTTTGATTGTTCTAATTTATCTTTTCCCGAATCTTCCCCAGTAGTGTGGGACAGTCTTCTATGTCATGATCTAGTGCACGACAATACATACACGTCGCAGGTGGAAGTGTACATTCTCTTGCATGATGTCCTGGTTGTTGACAGTTGTGGTATACAGTTGGTCCTCTGCCTTTTCCAAAGCCTCCTCTTCCTCTTCCTCCACCTATGTAGCCAACTCGATCTACTCATGATTCATTGTACTGGGGCACCTGGTTATACTGCGCAGGGTTATAGTGTGGTTGTATGCTATTGTATTGTTGTTGCGCAATGTTATATGGTAGTTGCGCAATGTTATATTGTTGTTGCGTAGTGTTATATGGGGCTGGTACTTGGTTAAACTATGGTGCAACTTTCCTGGTCATCATTTATTCCTGCACCCTGTAAGTATTTGATGTTCTTTCCCTCATCAGGTCCATGGTCCTACAATATTTGTCATCATGGCCTACTGACTTGCAAAAGTTGAAATATGAACTCTTAGGTACTGTGCAAGATACCAGATATATAAAATATGCAGAACAGAAATGAAATGATAGAAATGACAGAATAACAGTAAAATATCCAGCATAATCTTTACAATACACAGAAATGATATACAAAATAGCAACAGAAATAACACTTTGTTTCAGATAGCAATGTTCACAGGCCTCTTCGAGGGGGAAACCTCCAGTCGAGCAGCGCTCTGTTACAATAATCTCCAAGCTAGGGTTTTCATACCCTCGACCCTTATTTATACTAA
>JZKD02S2171302.1:390954-409635 GCA_000966675.3 Picea glauca
ATTCCCCTGCATTATTGTGATCATCATTTAGTGACTCGGAAAAGAGTTTAAAAGAAGCATAATTGTTTAAGCACGGTAACAACTGATTCACCCCCCCCTCTCAGTTGACTAACACTCCTCAATCAATCCCTTGTCCATTAAGTCCTGGACTTGTCTCTTAACTTCTTCATTTTCCTGTGGTGTCAACCTGTACTCTACTTTGTTCAATAAATTGGCTCCAAGTATAAGATCGATATGATGGCTTATACTCCTAATAGGTGGAAATGAACAAGGTAGTTCATCCACTACTATATCAGCAAATTCTTCCAGCAACCCCTGGATTTCTTCTGGTAAATCATCTATTCTCATACTGGTTAGAACAATTTTGGGCTTCCTGACCACAATAAATTGCATGTCTTCCTTCTTCTTAACCTCATTAAGAATTTCCTTCCCACTCATGAGAAGTACAGTGTTTCTCATCTCTGTTTTAACTTATTTATCCTTAATTGACAACAACATGTGAGTCCTACCATTTTTCTCCAGGGTGTACGTGTTCTTTCTCCCATCATGAACTACGTTTCTATCATATTTCCATGGTCTACCCAGCAATAGATGACAAACATCCATGGGAATGACATCACATAATATTTCATCTTTATATCCTCCTATTTTAAATTCAACTAAACATTGTTTAGTGATATTTACTTGATGTCCTTTTTGTAGCCATGAAACTCTGTATGGGCTTGGATGTACAACAGTCTCCATCTCCAGCTTTTCTACCATCTCTGTAGATACGATATTGTATGTGCTACCGCTGTCCACTATGACCTTGCATACTTTGTCTTTAGTTTTTCAAGCAGTCCTAAACATATTGTTTCTTTGGGCTGGGTTATCTGCCTCCTTCTCTAGCTTTAAGAGAACTTTCCTCATCATTAAGGATCTTCTTCCCTCAGCGTCTTCTGCCTCAACATTCCATCCTTGAGCTTCGGCAATGTGAGTTTCACCACCATCTTTCTTCCTATTTGGACACTCATAGGATTTATGTCCGACTTTTTGACATACAAAGCATTTCACTTCACCTCCTCTGCCTCTTCCTCTTCCTCTGGCTCGAGGAAAATTATTTCTATCAGCATACTGCCCTCCTTGTGAGCTTCCTCCTCTCTCAGGTTGAGTTTGAGGTTTCTTACCCTCTTCTTTAGGTTTATGAGTTCTATCTTGGGCAATTTGTTTTCCTCTGGCTTGACTTCTACCCCGGCCTCTTTGACCTTTCTTTCGACTCAGCTTCCCTTCAGCTTTCAGAGCCATCTGATAAGCATCTTCCACATTTTGAATGGTCATCATGTTCATCTCATCTTGAATGTCATATCGCAGACCATTCATGTACCTGGAAACTTTTTCATCATCACTTTCTCGATGAACTACTCTAATGTTTATCCTGTATAATTCTTCAGTGTATTCTTTCACTGACATCAGCTTCTATCTCAAATTTTGCATCCTCCGAAACAGAGTGATTTGATAATCCCTAGATATGAATTTTTCTTTCATCTTTGCAACCATTCTATCCCAGCTTTTGATTTTTTTCTTGCCTTTGCAGTGTCTGTCAGCCTGCAGTTCATCCCACCATAGTGTTGCATGCCCTTTAAGTCTAGTAACGACATGTTTGACCTTCTTGTCTTGCTCGACATCCTCATAGTTGAAGTATTTGTCTAGAGATCTAATACAGTCTAGAAGTTCTTCAACATCTAAGTTGCCTTCGTACACTGGAATGTCCATTTTTTCTTTGGCACCTATCCTCGCAATAGCCCTGAATAGGCGTTCATCCGCAACATCTTTGACCGCAACTTCTTCTTCTTCGTTTCTAGCTTCATTCTCACTTTCAGCCTCGCTGATACCTCCAGCGTCAATTGTGCGCCTTTGTGCTGTCTCCATGGCATCAAGCCTGGCACATAACTCGCGCATTTCTCTTTCTCTCGCTGGATCAGGCATTGGCATTGGCCTGTCTCTTGTTCTCGGTGGCATGACTGTAAAATGTTCCTCTTTTCTCTACTACAGAAAGAAAATAACTTGTTCTGCAGCTCTGATACCAAACTGATGGTATCATACTACTCATTTTCCTCTAGCTCACTCTGCCTGAAATATACAGACAAAATCAAGCTCTGATACCACTCTGACGCAGAACCCCAACTCTCTTTGTCTGAGATCCACATAGGATCGTTCTAATTTCTCCATGAGTCGAAGTGACTCCTTCATTTCCCAGCTGAAACCTTCAACGAATCTGATCCACAGGTCCTTCACGAAAACTCCACCTGCACCACGTGCACCAGGTGTGAGTCTTCGCCTCCTCACGACCACAACCTGGGCTTTAGCGCAAGAACCTTTCATGACTCGCAATTTCATGAGTTGGAGCATTGAGCCCTTGTGCTCCTCCTTCGCAAATCCCGAGACACAATAAGTCAACAATGGGTTGACTTCTTCCCAGGCAACGTGGGTCCTCCACTTGTCACCTGCTTCCACTTTTCTCCAGGTGTTATTACTACGCCACCTGTCAAGCACGCGGTCTCCACCAACCGGATGTTCCACATGTTCACACAAGCCCTCGATGCTCGGCACTTCGCGACTTCTGCAGTCAAAAAGAAACTCTCTCAAACCCCGAACCCCCGAGTATGCGATGCCACGTGGAGATTTTGATCCAACGTTTCTCCCGTGTTTTGGATTCAACGGTCTAGATCTCCTTCTCTATTCCTCGCAACTCAGAACTTTGTGCAAACCAAGAAATTTGGTCTGGCCTCCAAACTCACGAACCCCGATTTCGCGATATGATCCAACGACTTACACAAAGCATGATCAACGGCTCATGTTGATCCTGGATCCTAAGGTGATGGGTTTCACTGGCCTCTAATCACCTTGCAACTCTGCCAAATCCAATGACTCTCACAACTTTGCACTTCCTTTACGAAGGCTTCTTACCTTCCATACGGCTCCACTGGATCCTACGGTCCTCGCGACTTCGTGAGCTCTCCACGGAAAATTTTGACCGCTCGATTCACGCTTCAATGGATTCTGCCCAAACGACTGAGTGTTCTCCCTTCTGAACTTAACTTCTATGTGACGGCTTCAATCCCCGTCTCCCTTTGAAGTGGTTCGATTTCTGCCTTCCTTTGAAGTGTTCAGAGGTGTTATCCCTCCTGAGCTTTCACTTGCAAACTCAAGCCTTCCAAAAGGGTTTCCTGCTCGCACTCCTTGCGGAAAACTTTCAAATAACTTCTGGTTATTTGAGTCTTCAACCCTATGCACTCTTTGCAACAGTAGTCCTTCAACCTTCACCTTAGTTGATAAATTCTAAGGTTTCAACTAGCCTATGCACACCTTACACGGCTCTGTGCCTCACCTACACTTCTGCTAGTATGATAACAACGGTATCTCTCCTAAGCTTTCTAAGATAAAACTCAGACTCTTGTCAATGCACACCTTGCGGACGTTTCGATGCACTCTTTGTAGGAACTCTCAGGGTGAGAAACAATTGAAACTCATTTTTCTCCTCTCTCAAACTTCACATACTTAACATGCAATCACACATTCAACATAGCATTGAAACAAATGTATAAACAGAGAGAATAAAACAACTGTAAGCATACCATTCAGCAAATGTAAACAACAAGCATCATAACACCATGAAAATTGAGTCAAATCTTTATATATTAACTCAAATTCTCTTGTACATGGGTTCTTCTCTACAACTCTCAATGATGATAATGTTACAAGCTACAATGATACAAGAATGAGGGTGTCTATATCCATTTTCCCTCCTACGCTTCTAAAATTGTATAATCTCTTAATTCAAATCTACCTACTTTCATTAAACAGACTTAATGTCTATTAGATCTGGTAGATGAGAGAAAATCACTCAAGATCTTTTTACAATATGCAAGTACGCTTCCTTTAACTACTACATTAATATCTGCTCATTAATTTTTCAAAAACATTTCAAAATGTGCAAAATGTGTGCTACAATTTTCCAGCTGTCTTCCGCCCTTATGCTTGCTTGGTTGGCTGCTTACGATGCTCCTGCATCAGATTGGAATGGGCTCATCATACTCAACCTGTATATCTGTCAAATTTTGTTTCATCCAAAGAACCTGTGTACAACATGTTGCTACTGCAATATACTCTGACTCGACTATAGATAAATATATTGTGATTGTTTCTTGCTTAGCCATGTACTAAATACTCACCCAAGTAGAACACTGCTCCATTGGTGCTTTGTCGGTCATCAATACAACCTGCCCAATATTCATCTGTGTAGGCAATAAGTGATAGATTACTTCCTTTTGGATGCCATAATCCAAACTCTTATGTTCCTTTGAGATATCTAAAAATCCTCTTCACTGCCAATACATGTGATTCCTTTGTTGTTGCTTGAAATCATTCCACATGTCCAACTGCCTGCATTACATTTGGTCTGGATGTTGTCACATATAATAGGCTACCAATCATTGACCTATATTGCCTCTGATCTATAGACTTTGAATCGTCATCTTTTCTCAACTTGCAATTGGTTTGCATGGGAGTGATAACTGGTTTGCAATCTTCCATTCCGAACCTCCTTAGCATTTCTATGATATACTTGGTTTGAGAAATAAAATTCCTTGGTTGCTTTGACGTATTTGAAGTCCCAGAAATAAGGATAGTTCTCCACGTAATGACATTTCAAATTCATTCTGCATATCCTTTGCAAATTTATGGCTTAACGTGTCATCATCACTACCAAAAATAATATCATCAACATAAACTTCAATTAATAAAATACTTTTTTGACTTACCTTGATGTAGAGGTTTTTGTCTACACGTCATTTTCTGAACCCTGCCTGGTGTAGATATTTATCCAATCTAGAGTACCATGCTTTAGGAGCATGTTTTAGACTATACAAGGCCTTCTTTAATTTACACACATAATCTGCGTTCTTTAACAACTAAAATCCTTTTGGTTGTTCAATGTAGACTTCTTCTTCAAGTTCCCCATTCAGAAAAGTTGATTTTACGTCCATCTTATACACTTTAATATTTTTGGAGCATGCATAAGCTAAAAGCAATCATATTTCTTCCATTCTGACAACTGGGGCAAATGTCTCTTCAAATTTGATTCCTTCAACCTGTGCATATCATTTACATACCAATCTAGCTTTGTTCCTTGTAACCTGTCCATCTTTATTCAATTTATTCCTGTATACCCACTTTGTCCCGATCACATTCTTATCCTTTGGTCTTGGAACCAATTCCCAAGTGTCATTTTTCTTTATTTGATCTGATTCTTCATCCATGGCCTTATTCCAAAATTCATTCTTACTGGCCTCTTCAAAACAGGTTGGTTCAATCGTAGATGAGAGTTCTAGGTGTGTTTGTTCTAGTCAACATATTCTTCTTCTAGTCTCAACTCTTGCATCTTTGTTTCTGATAATCTGATCTGAAGGATGATTCTTCTATACTTGTCTGCTAGGTGTCTTTAGAGGCACTTTCTGAACTTGCACCTCGAATTCTGTCAGATCCTCTTCATCTTCCCCTTCTACTTCTTTTTCATCTTTTGTTTCTTCTTCGTAAAGTTGTTCCATTGATTCATTTTCTTCTTCCTTTAATTCTTGTCTACCCGTTTCATCAATTGTTACATTGATTCTTTCCACAAATTTGTTCAATCTCAAGTCGTAACACTTGTATGCTTTCCTTAATTGGTCGGATCACATATATATGGAGAACCACTCTACCATTAAACGTTGCAAAGTCTAATTGGGCCTCGGTGGCGGGTTAGGTTCCTACTGTTCAGTTAAAGGGATTTAGGACCCCTCAAATGGTCACCCAAATGAAAGAAGTCACTTAGTAAATTTTAAATGATCCAGGTGGATATTGGTGGCAACCCACCTATTCCACTGGCTCAAAAAACAGTTTTCCACCTTGGCAGTTTTGCGGCAGTTTTTCGGTTTCCAAACTTTCAGGGCCGTTTTGAGGACCTAAACGACATTTTTTTGGGGATTTGGGGCCCAGGTAATTGGCAAAGGCACTTACATGGGCCATTTGAAAATTGTTCTTCTCAGTTAAACCTTTCCAACGAGAAATCATGCGCCTAAAAATAAGATTGTATGCAAAAGTTACGACCTTGGGAAGTTGATGTACTAACTTACCCAAACGAGGCCCTGTTTGGGTAAGTTAGTACATCAACTTCCTGGGGTCGTAAATTTTTCATACGATCTTCGTTTTAGGTGCACGATAGCCCGTTGGAAATATCTAACCAAGAAGAACAATTTTCGACTAGCCCAGGTCAGTACCTCTGGCAATCACCTGGGCCCCAAATCCCCAAAAAACATCGTTTAGGGCCTCAAAACAGCCCCGAAAGTTTGGAACCTGGAAAACTACTGAAAAACTGCCAAGGTGGAAAATTGTTTTTCAAGCCAATGGAATAGGTGGGTGGCCACCGATATCCACATGGATCATTAAAATGTCAAGGGAATTTAATGTGAATGATACCTTCCATTTACCAATGAAACAACAAATGTTAACACTAACCAATGATTTAAATGCTCTCAATCAGTGACTTCAATAAAAAAAGGACGCTATTTGTTGGCACAGGGGAAGACCCGAGGTTTAGATCTAAGAGCGCACCAAAAATCCATAACAACTGGCCCTTTAGACAACACCTGTGAAACAGATGTAGTCTCACCCAAAGTAGCTATAGGGGGTTGCAGGACACAGGTGTCTACAACCAGAGGAAATGGAAAGGGGATCCAATACAACTACAACACAACATCTAGATGTTATTTACCAGCTTAAACCTACTTCGCACAATATATCTCAGATCTAGCACAATAATGTAATAATAGAGCAATCAGAAGACAAGAACACAACATAAAACCACACAACAACAAGATATACGTGGTTCACCCTCTCCCTAGGGCTACATGCACATAACTGTTCTTTTTTATGTATTAAATGAAATCATACAGTCCTATATGCACTCTTATCTAGCAAATCTTCTCTCTTTCTCTCTTCCTCCCTTCCCTGCGCACCCAGCTGCAGGGTTGATCTTCGTACCCAGCTGAATATCTTACAATACCAAAAGGTTCTCACTCACAACACTTCTCTCTCACACAACAATAGTCAATCATAACATCAACCAACTCATAATGACTCTCCTCGATCAACCCATCCCAGGTCCTCTTGACCTTTATTTATACATTACAATAGCTCACCGATAGCCTTAGGCCAAAACCTAGGTTTCAAAACTCTAGATACCAAAACCCTAAGTGTCTAAAACCCTAAGTCAACTTGACCTGCGTTTTTCGGGCTTTGCCAGCCTGTCTTTTCTTCTTTCCCATGAGGTTCTCCAAAGCATATGTTGGTGGCTTTTTCCGCTTTTTGAGTTGTCCATGATCCATGTTCCTTGTTGATCTGTCATCCTCGATATTCTCGTCCATCGGCTTGCTTTCTCTTACTTTGCTCAGTCTTCTCTGTTCTTTTTCTCACTTCGACCCAATATCAGTCACTATCACTTCTGCGTAGTTCAAATTTTGTCTTTTCTTCCTTAATCTTCGCTTACTTCCTTAACCAAGGGCCAACGAGCCCCCAACACTCACCTGTGACTCGTCCCGAGGCACTTCAAATCTGATCCTTTTGTTTTTCTTCGACTTTGGGTTGCGCGGAGCAACCTGTGCTTTCTTCTCTCTCCTCCCCCTCTATGTGCAGACTGTCTTTTTTGTGTCTAGTTCCCATTTTCAACTGCACCTGGTACCTGGACCCTTCCTCTCTTGCTCTTACTAATGGTTGCGAGGAAGTTGGTTGTCATAATACAGTTTCAACCAACTCTCGTTCACTAAACCTTCCTTCCATTCTCCATTCAAGGTCTTCAGTTGTGCAGCTCCTCCTTCTATAACATAGACAACCTCAAATGGCCCCAGCCAATGTGTTCTGAACTTACCTAGATGCTTCATGAATTTGTTGTCATATACCAATACCAGATCTCCTTGCTTAAATGCTTTCTTCTTGATGTGCCTATCATGGTAGGCCTTTTCTCATTCCTTCTTAACTTGCTGATGGAATATGGCAATAAATATGTCTTCTTCTAGTTTGACCAACTGCGCAAGCCTCTCTTGAAGAGTGCTAGTGTCATCCATATCTGTAAAGGTTGTGATTCTTAGAGTAGGAACCAAATATTCCATCGGGACAACTGCTTCTAGTCCATAAACCAACTTAAAGGGGGTCTGCATTGTTAGCTTCTTGCAAGAGGTTCTATAGGCCCATAGTACTGTTGGTACTCTTAAATCCCAGTCATCCTTGTTAACACTGCAAATATTTGTCAGCGTTGTCTCCAAGATCTTATTGAATGCTTCAACAGTCCCATTCGCTTGTGGATGGTAGGGTGTGCTCTTATGATGATGGACTGCAAATTCCTCAGTCAAGGCTTCAATGGTATTATTAATAAAATGTGTGCCTTGATCACTCATAAGGGTCTTCAGGCAGCTAAACCTGGTTATGATATCATCGAATATGAAGTATGCAGTGGTAGTGGCACTACAATCCTTAACTTCTCTTGCTTCAGCCCATCTAGTCAAGTATTTTGTTGCAGTGATGATGTATCTAGCTCCTGTGCGCTTTCCTGGTGGGTTTATAGGTCCCACGAAGTCAATGGCCCATTTCTCGAATGCTTGTAATGTCAGTTGCGGTGCTAAATGAATTTCATCTCTTCTGGATAGTTTCTCGACTCTTTGGCATACATCGCAGGCTCTGTAGTAGTTTTTAGCATCTCTGTGTAAAGTAGGCCACCAGAGTCCAGCTCTAAGAACCTTCTGTGTTGTTTCTTTTCCTGTGTAGTGTCCTCCTGCGATGCCTTCATGAGATTTAGCTAAAATCAATGGTATTTCTGCTTCCATAAAACATCTCCTCGGGACCTCATTAGGTCCCATCTTGTATAGTTGTCCAGCTATAAGTGAAAAATCCGCAGTGTGGACTACCAGTTGTTTCTTCTAAAGAATTGTGTATTCGCTAGTTGCCATTCCTATTGACAGGAACTGTACTATCTCTGGGAAGTGATCATCCACCTTTCTAATGGCCAATAACTACGCATCTGGAAGTGTATCTTCCAAACTAGTAGGTTCCTCTCCGTGCTCCAACCTGGACAAGTGGTCAGGTCCCTTGTTCATCCTTCCTGACTTTACCACGATCTCAAAATCATATTCCTGGAATAGTAGAAGCCATATCAATATTATTCCCCCCAACACTAGCTTGTTGACTAGGTATTTTAGTGTAGAGTGATCAGTGAACATATTAAAATGTCCTCCCAACAAATAGTGACGAAACGTCTGCAGTGCGTACACCATGGCTAACCCTTCTCTTTCAGTGGTAGTGTAATTTATCTCAGTTGTAGATAGTTTCCTGGTAGCAAAGGATAATGGGTGGTCAATGTCTCCTTATCCTAGTTGTGCTAGCATTCCTCCTAATGCAATAGAAGATGCATAAACATGTACATGAAACGCCTTATTCCAATCTGGGAAAACCAGAATAGGTGCAATAACCATTTTTTGTTTTAGTGTGTCGAAGCTCTGTTGGCATTCTTCCTTCCATTGAAACTGACAATATTTCTTCAAAAGTTTCTCCATGGGTGTTGTGATCTATGCATAGCCTTTAATGAACTTCCTATGGTATCTAGTATGCCTCATCGTAGTGTGCAATTGTTTAACTGAAGTAGGGGGGGTAGATCAACAATAATAGAGATCTTCAACGGGTCTACCAGTAATCCCTGCTTACACACAATATGGCCTAGCAACACTCCAAAGGGTGAAAAGAATATACACTTCTTCAAGTTTAGGGAAATATGACATTCCCTTCACTTATCCAACATTAGTCTTAAACATTCAATATGATTTTGCAATAAGCTAAAAACAGTGCAATCGTCAAAATATGCTTCTAGAAATTTATGTAAAAACTCCTTGAATGCTTCGACCACCACCTTGGAAAAGATGGTTGGTGCATTCTTCAATCCAAGCGACATCACTGTATATTGGTAGGAACCCCATTATGTTTCAAATGTGGTCTTGTGGCGATCTTCCTTGGCAATCCTGATATGGTGATAACCTGAAAATCCGTCTGTGAAGGAGTAAACCTCCTGTCCTCCCACATTGTCTAATACTTCGTCAGTAAATGGTGTAGGGAATGGGTCATGTAAGCAGGCATCATTCAGCTTCCTGAGATCTACATAGATTCTGATTTCTCCCGTCGTCTTGTCTTGTACCACCATAGGGCTAATCCATTATGATTCTTCAACATGTTCTATGATTCCTGCCTCCAACATTATGTTTAAGTCAATCTTCACTTTCTCCTTATATTTAGGGCTCAATCTGTAGGGCCTCTGCTTGACTGGTCTTGCATATGGTTTTAAGGGGATATTCATCTCTCCCATGGGCCCTTTAATGCCCTTCATATCAGTGAAGTCAGTTGGAAACAAGTCCTGATATTCATGCAATAATTCTGTGATTTTGTCGATAGTGGCAACATCCCAATAATCTCCAACATTTGCAAGATTCGGTGTTTTCTCTATTCCAATGTTAACTTTTTGGATCTTGATTGGATGTCCAATGAAAGGTATCTCAACTCCTGGTCCTTCTATGTCTCTTTTCTCTTCTGTTTCTGTGATGTTCACATTCCTAGGATCATCGTCTTCATCCACATTGATATTGCAACAGCCTTGCAATTTGTAAAGAGGCGTAGTCCATTCGTCATCTTCTTGTTCCAACGGGAGGCTAGGTGCCTCCTCAAAGACTCTCTATCTTACAATCTGTAACGCTTGATCCACTGTAGGGTATTGTATTTCAATAAAAAGGTAGTTACAAAGTTCTGAGTCATACCTTCCTAATCTGTAGTGATGAGGCGCAGTTTTGCTTGAAGATACCAATTGATAGGAATTGTGTCTAGAGTGTTAATAAATTTGTGTACCCACTTCTTCCGAGGAATGTTTCTCCAGGCTTCCTCGCAACTTCACACATGGACTTTTGGACATCTTTGACCTACGTACCTAACTTCGCATCCTTCAATGTTGTCTGAAAATCGCGTTGTCATCAAAGTGCGACATTGCACCTAGTCTACTATGTTCTTCTTATGCATTCCTCGCCATGTTGCTGGAGTTGCTTTCAAATCTTCATCCAGTGTCAGCAACCTATGTTGTTCTGGTACAACTTATTCAAATTCCAACAAGAAAGTTTCCAATTGATTTAAACCATCAAAGGTGGGTAAATTACTTACTTCTGTGCCGATCCAGCGAACTTCCCTGGTCAATCTCACACATCTCCTTATAGAGACTTCATACATTTTGTTCTGCCAGTTCTCCAATGCTTCTTCTGAATCTGATGAACATGTGTTGTCACTTCGCCATCTTAAATTCCCATCTTCTATAGGATTAATGTAATCTTGTTGTCTTGCTGTCAATTTGTATATGTTTTCTAGTTCATACGTGTGGTCTTCTTCTCTGATGGCTTCTGTGTATCTCTGACCTTCATCAGGATCCAAAGGTGAAATAACCCTAAGTTTGTCCCCTTCAAACATCATTCTTCTTTTATTTAAGTCAACAACAGTAGAATTGTTGAAATCCCAATCAATTCCTAACAGCGTAGGATAAGGACAACTTTCATCAACTATCTCAATGACTTCAAAATATGCAAACGTCCTTACCCCGTTGATGTCCACAGGGACATGCTCCAGTCTTCCAAAGGGGCTTACTGCCTTCTGATTAGCCATCCTAAGCCTAATAGGGGAATATATCAACTTAGGTTTTCCCATCAGTGCCCAGGTTTGCTTCATAATGACATTGACTTCTGATCCTAAGTCGAGGACCATGTAATCTATATCATAATCTCCAATCTGAGCATTAAGGTGCAGTTCCTTATTTGTCCTTCTCTTCCTGGATAGTTGATGTACTTATTTATTCAACGAGGGATCTACCCTTCCTATATCATACTGTCAAATCAAATTTTGTAGCTCTTGTATAGTGCTCTCATCCTTTATCAAATTAATGCAAGTGCATAATAATTCCATGAGTTTACTTACCTCTTTTCCTTCTCCAGGTGAAGCAAACTGATCAAAGGCCAAAGGAATTCCACATTCTCTCACTTCTGGTCATGCCTTTGATGAATAAGCATGATCTCTCCTGAATTATTTTCTTTCTTCCTCAAATATATGTTTCTCTTTCTTTGGATCAAACTCTTGTGTCTTCTCTGCAGCTTTTCTGACTCCTGATTGTTTTGTGATCTTCCCTAGAGTCACCCTATCTTCTCTTGTAGAAATGCCTCCTCTAGTGATGATAGTGACTCTAGGGTCCTCTCCGCAAGGTTCAACGTATATCAGTTGCACTTACAGGTTTGCACCTTGTCTTTCCTGAAGCTTAGCCAGCAATGTTGGACATTCCTCAATAACATGTTCGAATGAGTTACAGTAACTGCATATGGTACAAGGGTTCTAACAGTCCCTTGACAAGTGTCTTGGCTATGCACAATTATAACAGATGATTTGACCTCTACCTCGACCCATACCTCCTCCTCATACTCTTCCTCTGAATCCACCACGAGGGTTGAATTTTCCTCTTATAGGGGAATGATACTATGTAGTGTTCCCTTCTTGTTGTACTTCGCCTTGAATTTTGTATACATCCCTTGACCTTTCATGCATGAGATCATAGGCCCTACAATCCCTATAATCATTCCCTATTGACTTACAGAACGTGCAATACATATTTGTGGGTGTTTGAACATATTTTTGCATGTAATAACATTCACCGGGGTGATGTCTATTTCTACATACCTCACACCAAGGTAGAGTAGCTTGCTTCAAAGGTTTTGGGGCTCCAGAAGCCAAGTACTCGTGAAATAGAGGGAAGTGCTACTTGTCATGGCCTTCCAAATTTCATATAATAATCCAGATGTCTTATCTTTTATCGTTTCCCTTGTCTTTCTTCATATCTTCGACCTGCAGAGATAAACTAGTCAGTTGGATCAAGATTTGACTCATACCTGAGCTCGATTCTCCCATAGGGGTTGATTCTAGTTTCATGGCGATCTCCAATGCCTCAACCTATGAAGCGATATTCTGCTACATCAAGGGGACTCTGATGTGTGGTAAGAGGGAATCAATGAACTATTCTTTGTTTTTCTCATCCGGGATCTAAAATCTCAAATGGCTTGTCAAGGTATTAAATCTCTGATCAAACTCCCACACAAGTTCAGCTACTCTCTTCTTGATTTCTTTCAGTTATGTAATGCACTGTGAATCTGAATTGGGTTTCTTGAATTCAGCAATCAATGCAATTTTAATGACATTCAGTGGTTTAGGTGCATCTCCTTGGACAAATTTCATGTACCATCTCAGTGCACGGTCTCTCAAGGTAGTACTAAACTGAGCTCATTTAACAACTTCTTCAGTGACATTCTTAATACTCCATACAACTTCACATAGAAACCAGTATTTCTCAGGATATTCAGATCCATTTCCTCTAAAGGTGGGTAACCTCATCTCATCTGCCATAGATATTCATTTATTTCTTGACTGAATAGGTATTGAACTACTTGTACCAGTGCTCTGAGTGTTCTAATATCTTAGGTTACTTTTTTTACTTAATGTTGTTGAAACAACAAGAAGAAGAATAGTACTTACTTCAGCAGGCTGCGCAATTCCCGAAGCTTCTGGATCTTCTTGGCGAGCTTCTTCAGTCTGTCCTTCCTCTACCCTAGCGGGTTCTGAATTCTCTCCATATGTCAGATCTGCCTCTTCTCCACTATAGAAGCCCTCGTCCCCATAGTTTTTCTTAAACAGGTTCGCGAGAGGAACTTCTTTGAACACTCTCCCACTGCGCGTATGTCTAGCCTCTGTGTCATTGTCATTGTCTGAGTTCTTGAACATTATCCTTTTCCAATCTGACCCACTATTGTACCTTCAAGATGTTCTTCTCATGCCATAGCATCTTGATCTTCAACTTTAATAAGTCTAAAAATTTCCCTCGAGGTCTCTTAAATAAATACCTCTATGCTTGCCTATATGAATCTACTCTATCAACAACAAACTCGGTGATGTACCCTCCAATGGTGGTATCGAAATAGTAATCTAATGCTCTTGACACGCCCTTATCAACTATCTTGACCTTCTTGATCAGCGTCGACGTCCAAACCACAGGTGGTCTAGATATGATCTCAAATTGGGTATCTAGTAACCTAGCTAGCCACTCGTATAGCTCCTGATGAATTACTCCAAAGAAAATCTTATGTATATCAGTAAAGATATACCCTCCCAACCAGTCCTCGGTGCTAAGTTTAGGGTTCTTGTTCTGGGCTTCTGTAAAGTCCTTTTCTTGTTCTTCTATCCACTTCTGAATCTCTATCTTCGATGGAAACCACCTTGACATTCCCTCAAGAAGATCTTGATCCCGAAAAAGGAACCATTTGTTGGCACAGGGGCAGACCCGAGGTTCAGCTCTAAGAGCGCACCAACAAGCCCTAACTACTGGCCCTTTCGGCAACACCTACGAAGCATATGCAGTCTCACCCGAAGTAGCTATAGGGGGTTGCAGGACATAGGTGTCTACAACTAGAGTAAATGCAAAGGGGATCCAATACAACTACAACACAACATCTAGATGTTATTTACCAGCTTAAACCTACTTCAGAAAATATATCTCAGTTCTAGCACAATAATGTAATAACAGAGCAATCAGAAGACAAGAACACAACATAAAACCACACAACAACCAGATATACATGGTTCACCCTCTCCCTAGGGATACATCCACATAACTGTGCTTTTTTATATATTAAATGAAAGCATACAGTCCTATTTGCACTCTTAGCTAGAAGATCTTCTCTCTTTCTCTCTTCCTCCCTTCCCTGGGCACCCAGCTGCATGGTTGACCTTCGCACCCAGCTGAAGATCTTACAATACCAAAAGGTTCTCACTCACGACACTTCTCTCTCACACAACAATAGTCAATCATAACATAAACCAACTCATAATGACTCTCCTCAATCAACCCATCCTAGGTCCTCTTGACCTTTATTTATACATTACAATAGCTCACTGACAGCCTTAGGCCGAAACCTAGGTGTCAAAACCCTAGATACCAAAACCTAGGTGTCTAAAAACCTAGGTCAACTTGAACCACGTTTTTTGAGCTTCACCAGCCTGTCTTTTCTTCTTTCCCATGAGGTGCTCCAAAGCATCCGTTGGTGGATTTTTCCGCTTGATGAGTTGTCCATGATCCATCTTCCTTGTTGATATGTCATCCTCGATATTCTCGTCCATCGGATTGCTTTCTCTTAATTCGCTCCATCTTCTCTGCTCTTTTTCTCACTTCGACCCAGTATCAGTCAATGTGCCTTCCGCGCAGTTCACATTTCGTCTTTTCTTCCTTAATGTTCGCTTACTTCCATAACCAAGGGCCAACACTACTAAATAAATTATATGTATAAACAAAGATAAATGTGCAACAATAGCAATGTATCCAGAAATTGCAAGTTATGATGACAACAACAAGATATAAAGATTTTACAAATGATAGTATGTCACTTACAATTTCAAGATTAACATCAGTCAATTAATGACTTTAAAGGTTCTCTAAAAACTTGTAACAACATCAAATTGATAGTGATGACAATAGTAACACACTTCAAAAAAAGTACATTAATGAGGCAATGGAGTAACTACTTTAACACTTACTGATTATAGCTTGCCTAGTACAATTTTTTGGCGGTCTTATAGACAATTAGTGGGTCGATGATCCAGGTGGATATCGGTGGCCACCCATCTATTCCACTCGCTCGATAAATAGTTTTCCACCTTGGAATTTTTTTGGCAGTTTTTCGGGTTCCAAACTTCTGAGGTCATTTTGAGGCCCTAAACGGCGTTTTTTTGGGATTTGGGGCCCAGGTGATTGCCTAAGGCACTTAGGCCAGACGATTTTTTTTTTTCTCGGTTAGAACTTTCCAACAGGCTATCGTGCGACTAAAACGGAGATCGTATGAAAAAGTTACGACCCCGGGATGTTGATGTACTAACTTACCCAAACGGGGCCCCGTTTGGGTAAGTTAATACATCAACTTCCCGGGGTCGTAACTTTTGCATACGATCTATGTTTTAGGCGCACGATATTCCGTTGGAAAGGTCTAACCAAGAAGAAAAAATTTTGACTAGCCCAGGTGAGTGCCTTATGCAGTCACCTGGGCCCCAAATCCCAAAAACACGTCGTTTAGGGCCTCAAAACAGCCCCAAAAGTTTGGAACCCGAAAAACTGTCGAAAAACTACCAAGGTGGAAAATTGTTTTTCGAGCCAGTGGAATAGGTGGGTGGCTAATAGGGGTTGCACACAGTTTTTGTAACAAGAGTTACAAAAGAAGCAAAGTGATTATGACAACTTTAGAAAATGCACTTAGAATAGCAACAAAAGGTATATTAAAGCCTTGAGTTGATAGCGCCTAGGATTGTGCAATTTATAGGTAGGTTTACTTGGTTAGTAGGCTTGATAAGGCTACAAACATGAGGTTGTAGTAGTGATGTTAGCAGCAACAAGCTTTATGATTAGTAGTCTAGAATAGGTTAGTAAATTAGTAGGGTATCAAGTGGAAAGTTTGAGTTGAGGTTGGTAGTCTTGTCAAAACGTAAGAGGAGAGGACTAGTGCCTTTCAGGGGTAGATGGAGTTAAGGAGGCATCCTCTTTGAAGACTAAAAACATATGATAATGCACACTTTTCAAGAAAATCCAATACCTAGGAGGAATACCACCTTAAGTTCTCCTAGTTTTCTTGATCCTAAGAAGGGAGATGAGCTAGGGTGTAGGCACTTCTAGGCCCTAGCACCTCCTTCCTCTTGAAAAGTTTGTGGATGAGAAATATCTTGAGCACAATAACTAAGAAATACCTCAAGGGAGCTAACACTTTAGGGCCCTAGAGTTTCACTAATTATTAGATCAATTTATGAAGCTAGGAAAATAAAAAGTAAGAAAGTTAGTACTTTAAGTTTTTTTACTTCAAGCATTAAATACACCATGTGTTAGCTCCCAAAATGAATCAGTCACCATGGTTTCATTTTGTGGTTGATAGCATGGTTATTTGTAGTTTTCTCCATTTTGTTTTAATTTCTTATAGTGTCAAAACTTAGGTTTTAAATTCATATATTAGAAATAAGTTGATCCATAAAGGTCTTTTCTATAAAATTTCATGAAAAGACTTTCAACAGCTAGCGCTTGTTGCAAGGTTGATGACTAGCTGGTGAAAACGGAAATTTTCAACAGTTAAGGAGTACTTTCCCACAAACCGTTAGCTGGTGAAAGCGTGGAACACGTGTGTTTCCTCCACGTTTTGAGAAATCAAAAGATGACATGCTCAACACACGTCACGTAATCATTATAAGGTGCTGGTGAAAGCGAATAATGATGAGGATTATGTTATGCACGTCTAAATCAGATATCATAGTGGATCGTGTTCGTGAATGCATGCTTCACGAGATAATGGCATTGGAGATGACGAATTCAAATTCATCATCACAGGTAAAGGAGCGGTACTACTCAGCTGGCGACATCAAATCAACACTTCATATTCCCAACACGCATTATCCATAGGCATATGTTATGGTTTCATATTTGAAAGCCAACGCCGAGAGTTTTCACCAGTGCCAAACCTTGGCTCAAACAGCAAATTACAGTGACTTTGTTTGCAAAATTGTCTGGGGTTCGAGTTACAGATGGAAAGGAAACGAAGTGGTTCATTGTTAAGGAAATAATTAGACAGTCTGTCTTTTTTACAAGCACATCCAGAGGTGCAAAAACGATTCTCAGATGCAGGCTGCATGGGTTATGTTGAAAAGTTACAGAATGGTTGCCACCAAACAACAACTGAAGCGTTTGCTAAATCATATGATGGAAACAAATCCTATGTGGGTTCTTTATAAATCATAGTTGATGAAGCCGCCATTGCTACAGCAACCAGCTTACCTAGATCAGGCCAGAGCTGGTTCAAGACAACAGCAACCAAGAATCTCAATTTCAGAGCATATCTTAAGGAAGAATTTAGAAATGTCACATGGAATAAAAGCATGCCAGTTTCTCATTTGGAGGATGAATGGTAGGACTTGTTCAAATGCATTCAACTCTATATAAACTCAGAAGGCAGGTATGACAAGTTGATGCTATACCATTTCAAGCTCTTAGATCATTTCACAGGGAAAACTCTCCTAAATTTACCTTTCTTCTTTCATAAAAGCCTAACTAAAGTATGTAAAAATATTAGGGCTGAACCTCTAAGTATGAAAAACACTCTTTGTCATTTTGGCCTGATCAAATTGATAATTCTAGAGGAACTAAGACAAAGAGGAAGGACTTGGCAACATTTTATTTTTTTGGGAAGGCTTTGAAACCCAAACTCAGCCCATGAATGAGTAGAAGAGAGCTGGAAAAAGGCAATTAACTCCTCAGAGCAGCTCGAGGAAGAGGAGAAATCTTCTAGGACCACCAGAAGATAGGATTTCTGTCATAAAGTCTCACAGGTCAAAGAAAAAATTAGATTTTGAAACCACTTCAGAGGAGCCTACAGAAAAGAAGACAAATATTCTAAATCTACCATACACAGACTCAGAAACAGAGCCAGAGAAAGAAGATGAAAGTCCAGCCATTAAAAGCTCTGAACACTCCATGGAATT
>JZKD02S2171303.1:13661-31026 GCA_000966675.3 Picea glauca
TTGATAATGGGCAGATTTAATAGGGGTTTAGTGTTTAATAAGTTTTCTATGGACAGGATTAAATATGGCTGGAATATTCTTAGTAGTCACACAAAATAAATGGCTGTGATTTCAAACATTAACTTCCTAGCTATTATAAAGACATCAGTTTATGTGTTTACTTTTTTACATTTACCTAATCATATTTAAAAATTACTTTGATAGCTAACTGATTGTCACGTAAAATGATTAACAGAAATTAAAATATTAACACCAGATAAATGAAGCCCAACAGTTTATTTGTTAATAGATAATAAAATTTAATATATTCTTTTAAAGATCCGTTTCATCTTCTCAGTGTTTCGGACGTTCACCAGCAGCTATTTTGTTGCTGTGCTAGTTATAAGTTCAGGCAATCTAACGAAACATCAGCAAGGAGATTGCCTAAATCCCCATATTAACCTAACTTCAGGAGGTAATCTAACAGAAGAACAGCAAGGTCAACTTTTACCTATATCTATGTATACATTTTAAGTATATCAGAAATGTGTTTTTTCTCCTTTAGCTGAACTTATCGCTTATACTGTTCTGTTTTTCTATTTAAATTTGGTTAAATTTTGATTTAAATGTGTTAAAACTCATTCAAAACTATGTTGAAAGTGAAAATTCCCTCAAAGCTCCATGTTAAATTTTTCTTTAAATGTGGTAAAAATTCATTTAAAACTAGGTTAAAATAAAAATTTCATTTTTATCTAACAATTTTCAAATTTAATGATAATATTTTAATATCAAAAATAGTTTATATTAGATACGATTTAATATGTCTGGAATTTAATATCAAAAATAGTTTAATATGTCTCGAATATTTTTAGTCCTTACAAGAAATTAAAAATTAAGATTTTATGAATTATCTTTATGGCATATAATATTATTGAGATTGATTAGTAAGACTAGCACAGCCAAAATCATGTGGCTGATTAACGTAGAAAGACTTATTTCATTCCCACAATTTCAAAGTAGACATAAAAATGAAGCAACGGAACTTGACAATGATAAGAGCTTATTTTATTCCTACAATCTCAAAGCAAACATAAAAATGAAGCAACGGAACTTGACAATGATAAGAGTGTGGCCACGCACAAGATGCATCCACCGTTTTTCATTAGCTAAGGCTTGCTTTTGATCGCACTCTCTAATTCGAGCAAAAGTGAACTCTTGCGTTGCTTCAATACAGAACCCATCGCTACCACGAGGTCGTCCTATTTGGAGATGAAGTCGAAGGGAGGGCCGAGGTCGTAGTGGGAAAACCAATTCTCCATTATATTTCTCATTCTCAGATCGGGCAACACATCTTCTGGCTTGTGCCAATCTTTTACCGAGTTTCGATCATAGGTGATAATAAGAAAATGATTCTCCAATAGTGATGTGAGAGTGATCTTTTACCGAGTTTCGATCATAGGTGATAATAAGAAAATGATTCTCCAATAGTGATGTGAGAGTGAGGGATTCTAACGGGATCCTACATGAATTTCTTTGAAATCGGACAGAAAAACTCTTTGGGTATTTCTTTATAATTCTCTCTGTTGTATATATGTCACTATCCGCTTAGCTGGTGTTATCTGGAACTTTTGTAATCTTTGTTAATTAGGTAAACGTGGCAATCATTGGTAATGGCAGTAAAATATTAACCATATTAAGTAACCCTAATGGCAAAGACATTAGGGTTTGTCTTTGCCTTTCCATGTCTAGAAAGGCATATCATGTATATCATTGTTCCTATATATCATTTCGGCCTTCATGCATGCCAATTGTAAATCCAATAGAGGAGAGAAAAAATAAGGCGATTGACCTTATAGATCGAGAAGCACCACCAGTAGTCGATCCAGAACCAAAAGCACCCGTTTAAGCACTCTGATTCATAATGCCAGGATTAGGAACGAAGGGAGAGCCTACAACATTTCGTGATCCCCTTGACCCAGAACCAACCATTGATTTATTTTAATAATTATTGTGCAAGCCAAGTTTGAATGATTAACCTGCACTATGGATTTTAGTGAGCCTATGCCATGGATTTTGGTGGGATTAGCATTTTTACTGTGCTAATTAGTTTTTTTTTTAACTATGGGAGAGTTTTACCAGAAGTAAACCTTTTTTCGTTTACCAACCATGAACTCGTGGCTGTGCTAGTTATGTCGAAGGCATTTTTTAGTGTTAGGTTTTTTAGAAAACCTATCAATCGGCTGACAGGTTTTCTAAAACCATCTTTGTCTGAAACCACCATCTCTTCAAACCACTTTATTTCCACCGCCTCCTATTCCTTGACTTATTCGATCTGATTAGTATTCTCTTGGATCTCTCGGATCTTTAATGCATTCGTACTTCTAAAAGCCAAGGGAGCATGTGACTTTGTATGAGACCATTTTCGATAACCTCCTTTACTAGATCTTACCCTGCGCTTCTACGAAGAGGGTTCTTTGTCATTCTTTGGTCTAGATCTTCAGGCTTTCTTGCTCCATAGAACATGACCACATCTTTGGTGCCTCACAAGGAGATGACATCCCCGATTGGAGCCAATGTTAGAACATGAATCAAAATCTGAAATAAAGATTCAAATTTTGAATTCTTTCTTAAAAAAAATTGTTGGAGTAATTATAAAGTTGGCAATAAGTATTCCAAAGTAATTATAAAATAAAAATTTTCTTTAGAATCACTATTATATAAACTAATGAAAATTCATTGTTGTGTTTCGACAAGGAAGATCAATCCTACACCGTCAATCATGACACATATCAACATTAATGATTCCTGGGATTTCAGGGATACGGAGTTGCGCAATGTTTAATCGATGCAGTGTTCCCATTCGTGGTTCCATTTTGATACTTCGTCCTTCAACTTTATTAGAATATTTTGTTTCGAGTTATCCCAAAGCCCAAATCAACCCAACGTTATATCTTTCCCTTAAATTTTTTATCATAGTCTTGTGCTTATATCTCTTTGACATTTCCAAACTTAAAATCCATAAGACCATGATTACCAATAAATCTTTAAAGTTCCACATCTACCCTTGTATTATTATATTTCCATTATGAAACTTCACGCTTCGGGATTTCAAACTTAACGTTTATTGAACCTTTTAATCCTAAAGTCACGAAGCTCTGGAGCCCCAAAATTATGGAATACGCATTTATAAGGGAAAATACTTAGTTGGCGTGTCCTGTGCCACCTCACATTCTTGCTACATGGTGACACGTGGCACTTATTTCTAGCATTTTGGACACATAATTTGCACATTTTAGGATGACACGTGTCACCCATGTTCTTATGACACGTTATCATATGTGATGTCATCCTGCCACATCACTCCAGGATATCGTTCTCCAGGATATCATATTGTTGATAGATCCCATAAGTCCAGAAGCCCTGAATTTTTGAAGTTCTGAAGTGATGGATATTAAAAGTTAAATAATGATTAGCTTAATAAATCTTGATTAAGGGTAATTAATCACTTCACGACTTTTGCCTTAGGGATATGTTTAACATTCCCTATTCAAAATCCCTGAATCCCTAAATTCCCTAAGTTCCAGAGTACTTATTCTTGCTAATCAGGATTGTTAATGATAATTAAAATTGATTAGGGTAAGATATTCAAGTAAATTTTTCCATCGTCGAGTAATAAATTTACTAGCTTTATAGAATTATGACCCTTTCATTCAAATGTGAAGTATTAAATGTAGAATTGATGGTGTGGTAAATCGCGATTTGATAAAATATTTTAACTCTACTTCATCTATGTATTCACACGCATAAGTGTTATTTTTCCTACAGGAGAAAATATCGTTGACGAGAAGTCATGGTGCCTCGCAAGGGAGAAAAAAAGCAAGTCCAAGACCAATTTGCAGAGGAGATGAACCCAAATTCTGATATTTATTCAGATGCTACTAATCGTTTAACAAGTAGCATTAAATCTTGGGCGTGGGTTTATGAAATTCTCGAAGAAGAGAAATCCATTTTTTTAGATGATGCAAGCAAAGGTGAAGATGTTGTGAATACAAACAATCTCAAAGACGTCGCCAAGTCGGAACAACATAAGGTTGCATCAAGGCTAAACTTGTTTTTAAGCTAAAAAGGGGAAAAAAATAATTATGGACAGTAAAAATATAGTCACACCATCCAAGGCTTTCCAAAGAGGAAACCAAGACCCTGGGCTGGAAACATTCTACACGAGTCATCCCAGAGAAGGAATATCATAACCAGACTTCTGGCTTGTGGGGTGCCTCCTTGTTTTCCAGGTGCTCCTTGCCTTTGTCTCCTTTTCCAATCTTTTCCCCCACCTCTCTTGGAGTGTCGTCATCCTTGATTTGAATGGGGTAGTCACGTGTTCCCTTAGGGTGTTGGTGATGAGTTTCCTAGTGGACTCTGAACTTGATCCCAAATTGAGAGCGGAAAAAGAGATAAAATTTTCCATCAAGAACCTCAATCGTCTGGGTGGTCCTTTCATTCTCCCTTTTGGCCTAGGCCACTGCCTGAGCCACCATAGCCTTCATTTTCCAATACATTTTTGCTAATTGGAAAAAATGAGTTTCTCTGGTGCAGGTGTATTTGGGGTCCTCTACTCAATACTACACCTCTTTGACGATGTCCACCTCTGAAGTCAAGTGTCATTGTCACCTGATCACTTCCTCGATGCCCAAGACGCACTTATTTTCTCTCTCTATGCTCAGGTATTGGAATTTCATCTCGGTCGTCCAAGCAGTGCGTGCTACCCTTGACCAGGTAGTCAGACCTATCAACGAAGAAGAATCTGAGTGTTTACCTTTTGGTCTTTCCCCCTTCCTGACCATGGTTCGAGAGGTATGAAACTAGGGGATTATCATCAGGATGATACAAAGGTGGTGACTAAGATATATGGGACAGTTCAGAGGGGACTTTCCTTTCTTCAACCAACTCTTATGCATCCATAAATGCAAGAAGGTTTCCTTTTTATTCTTGGATATCCTAGAGGCTCTTTTAATAACGGAACTAGAATGCACGAGGTGGGCTATAGACCCCAGGTCCCATGGACCTTGCATCCATTCCATTACGCTTGTCACATGGCTCGACCCGTTGGTAGTTGTACCTGTTGTCCCTTCCCTCTTCTGCGCATAACTACCCAAATTATGCCTCAGCTCCATACTCTGGATCTGACGCAAGCTCCCAGCATCTTTTCCTTCCTTACCATGATGAGGGAATTCAATCTCAATATTCACTAATAACATTCAATCTTTTTTATAGCCACCCCACGAACTATCAGGAGTTCTTATGGAGAAGTCCTTCCTCCATCCATATTCAATTTGTCCTTGCATCAAATTAATGCAAGGACACTCGATCTCTGTTATATCCTCCCCAGGAACTGTCATAAGTTCTTCTGGAGAAGTCCTTCCTCCAACCATATTCCATTTTTCCTTGCATCAAATTAATGTAGGGTAATGGGTTGGTCAATATGATCGCCAAATCTCCCTTTGACGTGATTTCTCTCTACATGACAGGTTCCTAACTCATAATAGGGAGAGGGATTTTCTTGCATCTTCGCTAAGAACTGGGTGGCATTTGATGGTGACTCTAGATTTCCAATTGGGCCTATGTCGCTCGGTCTTTCGATAGTTTTTATGTTCCCTCATGCCCGATATCCATATATTGTCCCTTCCACCACCTGGGGCTTCACATGGTGATTCATGTCCATGACGCTTAACCTCATGTCTTATTTCCAGGTGGGAGACTCTGTGGGGTCCCCCAAATTCCACTTCATTAGTCGGGAGTTCTGGAGGACTCCTTCATTTGCAAGGTATTCTTCCACCGAGTTGGATTTATGACAAACTTGGGATGGAATTAGCACATGGAAGTGTTGAATTAATCTTGTGACCTGCGTCCAACCATACTATAGTCTCCAGTGTGTTTATATTTTCCATGGGTGAGATCCCTCTCTCAATCGAATTAAGGTTGAGATGATCAGGAGTGAGTCTCCTTCCACCTACAGGGTCAGGATACCATGGTGTTTTGCTAATTCTAGGCCTCTAATGAATCCTTCTAGTTCTGCCCCATTATTGGAATTGTACCCCAGGTTATTCGCATACATAACCAAGATTCTTCCATCTAAGTCCCTTAACAGTCCCCCCGCACCAGACTTCCCGGGATTATCCTTGGAGGCACCATCGAAATTCATTTTGATTGTTCCTTTTTCCGGTGGCTGACATTCTTTGTGAGTTGCTTCTATTTTTCGAGGAGAAGATTTGGGAGCTCGTTGGAAGGCTAGATCAAAATTCCAGCGCATAAATATTTCGGCTTCCTTATCAGGAACTTTTCCATCTTCCATTGACCAGGTATTTACAGAGATGGATTCTTGGATATTCTCTTTAATTATGATCCACACTCCCATTGTAGATATGGAATTTTGCTTGAAGATTCATGTATTCCTTTCTTTCCACAAATTCCACATCAATATCCTGAGAAAGAGATCCCAGAATTTATTCAGGATAGGGATTTTGGAAAGGCTCAACTAACTATTGGTTGATTAGGTTTGTTGGGCTCTCCCTATCTTTCTAAGCTCTCTAGAACATTATTGCCACAAAATCCCAAATCCTTCACGCTTCAACATAGGAGAAGAAGAGATGGCCAAGGGTCTCCTCCTTTATTTTGAAAAGCATGAAAATGGAGGGGCCTTCATACCCTTTCAATCTAAGTTTGTCCCAAGTCAATAATTTTCGAGAGAGAACCAGCCATAAGAAAGTTTTTATTTTGGGCCAGATTATTGGCTTTGAGATACGCTGCCAGTCCTGTCTCTTGTCCTCTTCTAACAATTTTGTTGCTTTAAAATAGGCATTTGTTACTCTGTATGTCCTTGATCCAAATGGATATTGGTGGCCACCCACCTATTCCAACTGGCTCATCTTTGCAGTTTTTAGTTCAACACATTTCTCTGTAATGATGTCATTTCTTTGTAATTGTGGGTTCTGCACTTCCAAGTCTGTCCTAAATCCCCACACAGCATCCAGGTGGATATTGGTGGCCGCCCACCTATTCCAACTGGCTTATTTTGTAATTTTTCATATAAGTACATCTTTATGTACTTCCAGGGAGGTTTTGGGGCCCTAAACAGTGCTTTTTTGGCTTTCCACAATCAAACTATAGACAGAGACAGTGTTTGACAGCATAATGTGTAGTTCTAGAAAATTCCTTTTCAACAGGCTATCACACGCCTAAAATGGAGGTCGTATGAAAAATTTACGAGCCCAAGAAGTTGAGGTACCAACTTACCCATCGGGGCCCACATAACTTTTAGTGTTTCATCTCCTAGTGTTAGTTTTTTGGATGTATAAGGTTTTGGAATTCATGAGTAATGTTAAAAAGGCTTATGGAGCCTCATTGTAATCATTCTTCTCAGACGGATGTGCGTAGCAACCACATTTCTCTTCAAACCACCATTTGAGCAAAATGTTTCAGTTCTGCAATTTTACAGTTTCTGCCTATTTTCTTTATTCAATAGAAGTTATTGTTCACTTGATATATGTTTTTGTTCTCCATATCTTTGTGCTATGGTATTTAATATGTTATTCATTTCATTTCGCTCATAAATCTGAATCATTCCCCTCACCTTTGTTTCCCCACTGGAGAATATCCATACCATTTCTTAATTTTATCTGTCTGAGGGAAATCTATCCTTTAATGTGATTTACGGTCTCTGGTTCCATATTGAAAGGTCAGTCGATCGGGTCTTTCCTTTGTCTTATAATTTTTGTTGGTGGAGTTCCTGAGCTCTCCCAATATTGATGGACCATGGACCAACCTTTTTCCAACAAAGAGGTTCTAACACATTCCATTCCTTCCTTATTTGTTAGGGTTGGGAGTTTTTCCCAGGCATCATCCCAGAAGAGGGTAGTCTTCCCATTATGGAGTTCCCAGAAACTTTCCTGTTGGATTATCTCTCAGTTCTTCCAAGCTGAGTTCCAGATGAGAAATCCCATACAAAAGTTGTCCATGCGGATGAGATCTTGAAGGTCAACCTTAGGAGCATTTATTTTTCCATACCTTGGCCCAGAAATCTTATGGGTTAGTAATCCATCTATGTCATAGTTTGGCTGCTAGGTTTGGCCAACATGCAGGGGATCCTTGATACCAATCCCTCCATGGGTGTTTGGTTTGGTGAGTTTATCCCAAGCTACTAAGGCTGGTTTTTTCTCTTTTGTATACCCTCCCCATAAGAAGGACCTCTGCATGGTCCTGATATATTTCAATATTCCTTTCGGGGATGCCAACACTGAGAATAGGTACAGGGGAATAGAGCTTAGGACCGACTTGATGAGCAGAATTCTTCCTAGGAGAGTCACGAATCGATGAGTTCAGTTTTTCAACTTTGTTTCTAATTTTTCCAAAAGCTCCTGCCATGTAGAATTGTGTACAGCCTTGTGTCCCAAGTATTTGGAGGTGATATTGGCCTTCTAGAAACCATGGATCTTGGATATGTGTCTCTGAATAGGAATAGAAGTGTTAAAGAAAAAAAATTGATACTTTTCAAGGTTTATAACTGTAATTGAACCTTCTTTGTGGAGATCCAACACACTTTTGATCACTCTTGCTTCTTTGACAATAGGGATCCCCATGAGAAAATTGTCATCGATGAATTGGAGGTGGGTCACATGATATAACCATTCTTGCAATCTTAGACCTTGGATTTTTCTTTCCACCACATCCTTTTAGATAAGTCTTCCCAGTCCTTCATCTAGGATTATATAGAGGTAGGGGGAAAGAGGGTATCCTTGTCGTAAGCCCCTTGATGGGTTGAAAGTGTTTTACGGGGATCCATTGATAAGGATAGAGAAGAAGGTTGTGGAAACCAAACCAAGTAGCCAGTGGACCCAGTCCTCTGCAAAGCTAAAATCCTCAAGCATTTTCCTTGGGAAGTTCCAATTGATTCGATCATAGGCCTTAGACATGTCCAATTTAACGAGAATTCCCTCTTTTTTTTAAGGCTTCATCGAGTGGATTGTTTCATGTGCAATTGTAATCCCGTCCAGGATTTGTTTCCCTTCCATGAAACCTCCCTTCTCCTTAGAGATAATATTTTTTAACAGGAGTTTAAGTCTGGTGGACACCAATTTAGAGAAAATTTTGTAAATGATCTTACAGAGCACGATTGGTATGAAATTTTTCGTCGTATTTTCCTCTTTTCCCTTTGGGATTAGAGCTAAAAAGGTTGCATTGAAAGCTTTGAGCATGGAGCCTAACATTCACAATTCTTCCACCACCTCCCAGATGTCCATTCTGATTATTTTCCAACACTTTTGGAAGAACTCAGAATTAAAACCATTGTGGCTCAGGGACTTCCCTTTTTTCATATCCATAATTGTGCTTTCTACTTCCTTTAGGGAGGTCGGGCTCATTAAGAATCGATTTTGATCAGGGGTGATAAGCTTATGGATGTGTTTGGAGATCTCGTGGATCACCTTTGTTCTGTCCTGGTCTAGTTATGTGAGGAGGGTTTTGAAATGGTTGACTAATTCCCTTTCTATGACCTTGTGGGAGTCAGTTATTTCCCCCAAACCTTGAACCAGGGTCAAAATCCTCTTTTGATTTCTTCTTTGGAGCATGGAATTGTGGAATAATTTTGTATTTTGATCTCCTTCCCTCAACCATTGGATTCTAGATTTTTGTTTCCAAAAGACTTCTTCCTGGCGTTCCTGCTTTTCTAGCTCCATTCTGAATTGAGTTTCTCATTCCAGAATCTCCCCCAAAAATGTTCCTGAAGAATCTAAACATTGAATTGTTGCCATTTTTTATTCTAACTGAGTCTTTTCTTCAAAGATATTTCCAAATACCTCATTATTCAATTTATTTAGTTGAATTTTGACATGGTTTAACCTTTGTTGGAACTAGTGCATTTTTGTTCCATAAACGTTTGGCAGCTCTCCCCACCAAATCTCAATATTAGGCATAAAATCTTGGTGCTCCATCCAAAAAAATTCCATATAGAAATGCCGAGGGAGGGGCACTAAAGTTTCCTCCCAAGTAAGACTTATTGGCCAATGGTCTGAGCCAAAGAAGGGGAGAAATTATGTAGTTATTGCTTGTTGGGCTCGAAAGAGGGATTCTGAAGTCAGAAATCTGTCTAACCTCACAACTATTTTTCTTGCCAAACCTCTCTTGTTATTCCAAGTAAATGGGTTATTGCTAGTGAGGATGTCTACCATCCTATGGCTATAAATCCACTCTCGGAAGGAGTTACTCTCTCCCTTCAATATTCTTACACCACCCTTTTTCTCCTAGAGGATTGTGATCATGTTAAAATATCCCCATACGACCCATTGTTATCCACTCAAGGAGTTCCCTAGGAGGTTTAGGGCTTCCAGACACTCTCTCTTAAGAGGGGGGAGATGCAGGCCATAGGCATTTTATATGAAGCCGTGAGACTGAGGTCCTAAACCCTTGAAGCTCATTGTGAGGATTTTTGGGGAGAGGACAAATGGGACCAAAGTCCATTTCTTTGGGTCATAGAGAATTGTCAGGCCTCCTGAGGCCCTATCAGAGTCTATAGCTTTTTCCTCGCACCATTTCCATATCTTTTTTGTGAGCTTCTCCATTGAAGTTCTGTCACATTTTGTTTCTTGGATCATAACTATCTCTGCCTTCTCCTGTATTATTATTTTTTGTATCATTTTGTGTTTGGATGGGGCATTTAGACCTCGCCCATTCCATGATATTATCTTCATGATCATTTCTACTAGGTTTTGAAGCACTTTTCCGGGAGTCCAACGACTTGTCCCGAGTCCACAAGATGTGCACTCGTTTCTTCGATCACATGGATATAAGTTTTTCTACCTCTTATTTTTTCCTCGTTAGAGGATTTCTTGAGAATTTTTAGAGTTTTGGTTTTGATTCCAAAACTACTAGAGGAGATTGCTAGAATCCCCTGGCCTAATTCCAACCCTCCAGATTCTTGAGTCTTCTTTTGCGAGCATGATATGTGGGTTGTGTTCATCTTTTATATCTGGTTTTCCAGGATCTTGTTTTCAAATATTTGGTTGTTTTTCCACTGCTTCCATATCTATCTCGTATCCTTATGCTTCTTGGGTTAGTTTGGTTTTATTTTCCTGGGTATGCATCTCCATCTCACTCTCTGCTAGATCTGGTTGAGTAGACTTTGGATATGGTGTTTCCTTTGTTTTGCACCATGAATCCTTATGTGGATATGAGGATGTAGGATAAATCTTTAGTGTTGATTGTTGTTTCTTCATTCCTTCTTTGGTATGTTCATCATCCTCTAGGGATATCTGCACATGGATTGGAATTTATTTTTATCTAAGCCTCCCTCTTTAATTGGTTGGTTTCCCGAACTTCACACTTGTTGGTCCTTGACCAAGTTTTGAGGAATACTTGGTCATATTTGACCATTTTCGGTACTCCAACATCCAGTCGGAGAAGGAGCGCATGGCGAAGAGGAGATCACGGGATCTCCGCCCCTTTTTAGGGATTTTTTGGCTTTTGGGGATTTTGGCGAATATTGTAATGGGAAAGGAATATCGACCCTTATTTAGGCCTTTTGTATGTAAAAATAGAAGGGTAGGAGATGTGTATGAAGGAGGGGTGTGTGATGTAAAGTGAATGGATTAGTGCATAAAGTAGATCTATGTGATCAGACATCTGTGTGACTATAAGAGCTTTGTGCCTACTATAGGTATTGTAAGTGTTGAGTGCACGGGTTAGGGGAGGACTTAGTGCTTGGATCTGCTTGGGGAAAGAGGATCTAGCGAGTTGCGTAGATCTCTTGTCCTAGGCGGGGTAGGATCTTGAAGGCTTTCTATTGTAACTTGGTTTACAGAAGATAATAACAAAAGAAGACTTTGTGGACGTAGCCCTAGGGTGGGGGTGAACCACGATAACTCTATGTATTGTGTTGATTTGTTTGTCTCTCTCTTGCTAAGTGCTCTAATATGTTTAGCTAGATCTATTGATGCTTTGTGCTTATGAGATATGAATGCATGCTAGATATGATACATAAGATGCTAAGTGCTTAATCTATTAAGTATAACATGTTTATCATTGCTAAGTGTTAGATCTGAGTAATTACTGCGGTGCTCTGTGATTTCTATGAAGTATATTAATGAATGTATGTTAAAGAATAACTGATGCTAAGTGCGTTGCAAGAAAGATAATCATAGATCGGTGTCCTAGCTAAGGTTTCAGACACCTGAGTCCTGCAACCACCCCTGCCTCTACCTCGAGTGAGACTTCATCTGCTTCACAGGTGTTTCCTAAAAGGGTCGGTAGTTAAGGTTTTGTTGGTGCGCTCTTGAGCGTTGAACCCTGGGTCTGCCCCTGTGCCAACAAATGGTTCCGTTGTCGGGGCCTGAAACTGTGATTGTTGGGAACTGAAGAAGAAGAAGCTTTGTGCAAAATAAGATGTGTGCGTAGATCTGTTGCCCTAGTGCGCAATGTTATGTTTGACCTGTGAAGCTTTGTGCCAAGAAGAGAGGTCAGATCTAAAGAAAGAGAGGTCAGATTTGAAGAAAAGAGGTCAGATATGAAGGGAAAAGGTCAGATCTGCAGGAAAAGAAGTCAGATCTGCGAAGAAAAAGGTCAGATCTGCAGAAAAGAGGTAAGATCTATAAGCTTTGTGCCCTAATAACAGTAAGAATAGTTAAAAGTTTTTAGATTTGGAAGCTTTGTGCTCTGTAGAAGTAAGATAAGTGAAATTTTTTGTTTCTAAAGCATGGATCTAGGTATGTTTGATAGATTTTGTCCTACAGATAAAATAAAGTTTGATATGAATAGATATGATAAGTATAGTGATAGATATGTTATACCTATGCATCAAAAGAATGTATGGACTAACAAGTGGATGAAGGATCCCAAAAAGAGTTTTTTGCAGGCTAGTTACCATGATCCTGGTGCGCAGTACAGAAGGAGTTGGGGAACATCTAAATGAAAAAGAGGATTAACCCTCTATTATAGTTGCAGAAGACTGGGACATCTTGCTAAGGAATGCCCTGGGAGAAGACCTAGTTGCCTCTGTTGTAAGGCTATGGACCATGAAGTCTTGGATTGCCCTAGAATGATTGCTAGGCTTGAGAAGATGAATATGGAGAAAGCAAACCCTGAAGGAGATCAAGAGACCAAGATTATAGCAGAAACCCAGAAAGAATCAAAAAAGATATTGCTACAGATGAAAGATACCTTGAATGACCACCGACATGTTAGGCTATCAGAGATCTTCAAAGAAAAGGACCAAATCGAAGCAAGAATAGGGGACTTTGAAATTCACTGTACTCTTGATGGAGAAACACAAGTGAACATTATGCCATAAAGAACTTGGGAAGCTATAGGAAATCCTGCCATGATCCCTTCCCTAGGAGGAACAAGTTTCTTCAGAGGTAAGCTAGTAAACCTATGTGGAAGACTCGCCCGAATACCTATGACTGTCAATGGAACTTCGACAGAGGAAGACTTTGAGATCATTAAATTTGTTGGAGACAGCACCCTGTTTACCATGATCATAGAAAAACTTGGATTGATAGAGAACAAGCCAGACGAAAAGAAGAAGAAAAAATTTTGGAACAGAAGAAGCAAGAGTTAAAAGACTTTATGACTAGAAGGATCGTGCACTTGATTGAAGAACAGAAGAGCAGATCGCAGATATTCAATATTAGCAACTCGGATGTTGAAGCTAAGAGAACACTTGAGGATCCATAGAAGATCAAGCTACCTATTTTTGATACAGAAGAAGTATTATCAAGGAACCCTAGGAAAGATTTTCCAGAGTGCGAAGTAACTAAGACCACAGAAGATAAACATCAAAAAGGTAAAAGCATTACTGAAACGAGGCTCACTAGGAAGAAGGCTAGGAAGTTAAGAAATAAAAGGGCTAATACTCTAAGGTTACAAGAGGTTCTAGAGGACACTTCACAGCAAGAAGAATTGCAGAATTGGAGCTTCACCGAGATATCAGGACAACGACATAGAGTACTTCGCCATGACGAAGCAATATAGCCATTGGAACCGATATACTCGTTCAACCTCCGCTCCAAACAGATCGAAAAGGAGTTGCGGTTTACCACTAGACCATTGGATAGCACCATAACAGATAGAACGGAGTTAATGAAAGCTTCATATCCGTTGCAAGCACTCCATTGCAGAGTTACTTACTTATTCCGTCACGCCATGCCTGGAAGACATTTTTTCCAATTGAGAACTTGAACTTATAGAATACCCACGTTATGAAATAGTGATTACTCCAATTTTATTCTCTATCTGATTACGGTACCGACAGTCCATTGACAACCCGAGACAGTGATCCCGAGCTTACATGTCCGACGAGCTTAGCGCAGCAAAAGAATCGGTGAGAGAAGAACTTGCTGGCTTAAGGATAGAAAGAATCATGTCGGAAAGAGGGATGTCCACTAGAGTCCAAGCCTCATCGTCGAGAGGTGTGGCAGCCTCCCCATCGACTACTTGAGCTGGAACATCTCGAGCCGGCACAGAGTTGAGAACTAAGCATAGGGACGACGCAATCAACGCAAAGTTAGTGCCAACCATCCTACCATCTTACATTTCCCCTCTAAGTGGTGAGATTAATAGGGACAGTGTCCCTAGAGACTTTGAATACACCCTAGTCCTTGCATATCTATCGAAAGGAGTTCGCACCTACCATGCAGATCAAGACAAGGTTACAGCGTTGAAGTTTTGCAACTTCAACCTGGGAGACCATAAAGCCTACAGCATGCTCGCACCATCTAAGTACTTAACGAGGACTAAGGGCCGAAACTTGAAGATCGTCCCTCAACAATGGATGATGAACCTTGTGTAGTCTACTCTACTCAATGTTATGAAAATACCGCACACATGAAAATGATAGGATGATACTACAAATGGCATATCATATCAAAGGTTAGCGTTATGTGTTATGTGTAAAGCATACAAATATAAACTCACTTATATCAAGAAGCTTAACTCATATGGTATACTTCACCTTTTTGTTATGGTTTGATCATTATGTACCCAACACTATGAATGTAATCAATATCGAATGGGTTTCATACTCTAGGCTTACTTATCACTGTTGTAATTCTTACTGTCAATGCATGATCTCTCTACACTAATATGAACAAGCTAAGAAGTATGTTGTGATTCTAACAGATGTGCATTTCTATAATGATTCTTACCCTATTTGATAGGTAGCACTCATATTGCAATAGGTGTGATTAGAGATGTAATCCATATATGAGGAATCTCTATTCTTTTACACTACTCTAAAGAGTATAAGCACTATTAAACCCTAGATAATATGAATAATTAACCTAATACTCTTAATGAGGTGATTCAGTCAAGAGAGTCTAACTACCTTTGTTTGATTAGTTGATTTCTTTGATTATGTAAGCTCCAAGCTATTATGATACATGCTCATTCTTATCTAGAACCAGCATAAGAAATGGGAATACTAATGGTGATATAACCTGAATAATTGATAGCATAACCATTACTTGTCGTATTACAACAATAGGATTATCTTAGTTTCATTGTTAAATGACCTTGTTGAAACTAGAGACTAGTAGAGATTAGTAATCATAACTATCACATAAGTAATGTGATTAGAATACGAATGGTCTTAGTTCATGTGATCAAGCTGGGCTATGTTGTGCATAGTGTAACGATTACAAGATTGAACCTATATCAGCTTTGACCTAATCAATGGGATACATACTATCTTATATCTTTATACTAATGTAAGCATATCCTTAATTATAACAATGCAATTACTACAAATATACATATACCACAATATTCTGGAATATGATTAGGGTAATAGTAATGCTTATGATGATATTGGTTACGTGTTATCCCTATCTAATAATATGTAGTCTATATCTATCAGTACTTGCTTATAGTTATGGGATATCTCTAATCAATTCACCTTATCCTATGCTTGTAAGTTGATCTGTACACATGTTATCCCTAATCAATGATCTCTAAGCTTGGTTATGTTCAGGCTCTTCCCTAACTAGTTACACTCATTCAATATTTAAGTTGAACTACCCTTATAAAGCTAAGGTCTAGTTCTACATACAATATGGAGTTCAACTTAAATAAGCACATATGAGCTATAAGTAGTTTCCTAATTATCACTATTGATATAAATAAGTTGCTTTTATCACTAACTTTCATGAACTTATAAGATACAGGTAATAGCATAATTTATTATAATGAATACATGTAACTAATGTAACCGTACGAGATTATATAGAACCAATATGCAGATACATAACAATAAGAGGTTAGTATTCCTATGAATTTCCTCACTCTGTTCCTTCTTTCTGTATACCAGTCCAGTATTGCTTAACTGCAATGAGAAGCTTCTCCCTATTATGGGGACCAGTCTCATGATTTGCAAGCTGGCTTTTCCATCTCATCCCATCACTTATGTGTTTCACTGTCACCAAAGCATCCACATCATCTCTAAAAATGACTATTCCTTATTCCTTCTGGGCGCAGGATGCTGTCCATCTCAAGTAGAATGTCAGTAATATCACATCTGCATGATAATCCTTCCTGTTATAAATCTTAAGAAGTCCGGGAGAAAGATTAGGAAACACACGTTTACAACAATATTTGAAATTTTTAGCATTGGCAAAACCATATGATATCAATGATTTGAAATTTTTAGCATTCCCAAAACCATATGATATCGATGTTAAGTTAATGGATCTTGGCCTTTTGGTAGTTTCGATACTTCAACCAAAAAAGCAAAAAAAACGCAGTGTCATATCCTCAGTTTGATGTTTATCTTCAGTTTGATGTTTTGGTTAAGGATCAAGCCCACAAGTTAAGAATTGCTAAATGATCCCATTGTTTTTATAATTATTTTGTAATTACTTGTCATTATTTTGTAATTATTTTCATTAGTTTGTCATCCATTTGGTGGTTAAATTCATAATCTAGTAGTTCTTGTGGTTTATTTGAGACACCAGCAGATAACTTTGAGGGCTTGTAACTAAAAAATTCTGTACTATTGATAAGATTTTAGCTGACTCATTGCAAAATAAAAAATCTTACAGCATGGTAATGAATTTAGAAAGCATCACAGTTTCTAAGATAAAAGAATAGTCACATCATATCTCTGCTGGCGGGCCATCCTTTTTGGGGACCCTTGGTGCTGTTACAGACTTGTTTGGAGTGTTATTAGAATAGACCTTACACTTCCTATGGAAAAAAAGATGCACCAGATGTTTGAAGATTTACCCAAAGAAGAAATAACTAAAATCAACAAAGTTTCAATTCAAGATTCTATAGCTATTCAATGCCAGTTTGTCTGAGTTTCTTAAGAAACGCTTCTGATATGTTAGATTCAGAAGCTAGATCTCAT
>JZKD02S2171314.1:0-18315 GCA_000966675.3 Picea glauca
CATTGTAGAGTGAGACGTTTGGAGAGAAAAAATGGACCTTTGGCCAACAGACGATGTGTTCGGATCAACGGACGGTGTAGCTGAAAAAATGGTAGTACCGGTAAAATGGTATTAGGGTACAGTGTAGGTGATAGGCGCGTTGGAACCTATCCCTATTCCATAAAGATCCCACACCATACGTGGTGGACTTCGAACAATGTCTGTGGTCCAAAAGGGGTCATCGACTAGAGGGTTTGAATGAGACCCAGTTGGAATGTCAGAAGGATTGATGACGACGAATTCACCGGCTGAATTGAATTGGAGAACACATCTCTCATATCCCTCTAGAATGTGGAAAGCTTCCAGAGACTCTGAAACAATTCGAAAATTCTCTAAAGAAGTGGGAACTTCTTCTTGGGAGGTTATAGTGTCATGAACCTCGCTTTGTTGATGAGATTCCTCCATAGAATGAGGGGGTAAAGGGGTATTCTCTTCCATATTTTATGGTGGAAGTCCCTGTAGCCTCCGCGAACGGCGTGGAGGGTCGATGTTGGTGAAAAAGAGTCGGCGGAAAATATCTATGGCCAACTACTGAAAAGAAACAACATACACTAATAGAATCTAGGGATCACAACCAAGAAAACAAACCTTCTCTCGATGACCGTACTAGTTCGTGATGAAATCCAGCGTCACGTGATCAAGTCAAGAAGGGGTAGGGATATGGTGGAATAGTTACAATGGTGACCTGCTTAACGGACTTTCACCTTGGTGCAAGTTTCCATGCAGTAATTGTGGATTTACCCTCCAAGGAGCCCGAGTGAGTTTGACCAATGTCTGCCCCAGGTACAGTGAGACTTCCCTTCACTGTCACCATGTGTAAGACCCTAAAGATTATGGCCACTAAGGTTACCAATTCGCAGTCAGCCCCTGGACGGGTACAGTCGATAGTCCAGTTCGAACGTATGGGTTAGGTATCTAGCCAGAAATCAACTTGAAAGGCTTCCACTCAACATTGTGGGTATACCTTTAAGTGATCCCCATAATACAATCTGACTACTACAATCAGTCAAACCACGGAGGGATAATCTCTGTAGCTTTCCCGAGTGTGACCTCGTGCGTAACCCCTGTGTGAGAGGGGGATCCCAGGCAAACTTATACGACAATTGGATTTGACTCTCCCTAGCTCAGGATGCTAATGTTTGTTTTGGAAACTTTGGAGAGTTATGCTCACAGCCTAATCCAAAGTACTAGTCCTAGTCTACTGTTGGTGGATGATCCTAGAAAAGAAAATTTTACTAGATAGTTTTTAATTAGCGTTCATTTTATAGTTGTTCTTTACTCAAAAGGGGTGCATGGAAGTGAAATTGATGGAATGATGACTCAATCCCCAAAAAATGCATCAAAGATGATAAGAAATCATTTCTTTTTGATGAATATCTATTTAAGGGAGAGAAAGAGAGTTATTTTCACTAACAAATACTAAGAAGGAATGTCCTCAAACAAATTTTCTTCAATCAAATCCGATGTGGTGCTAAACAATTTTGGAAATGTCTTCTAATATGAAAATCAATCATGAAGATGTCTCTTTATTTTTTGTATGTGAATAATGATTAATTCAAAACAACACTTCTCCTGCCAATTATCCTTTTGGATCAAGGAAACTCAAACAAACATAAGCAGGTTTCGTACAAACAATACACCCTCTTGTTGTGATAAAAAACAAGAAGCAAAAGTAAAGAAAACAAAGAAAATCAAGAATTTCACACAAAAAGGAGATTTGAAGAACAATGACCTCAACAAAAACCAAATGAAGAGATTCATAGACTTCTGATGTCCTTCACCATAGTTTCTCGCTCAGTCAAAAAGGAGAGAAAACCAGTGCATTGGTTTCAAACTCTCAACAATAGAAAAACTCAAAAATAATGAAGAAGGCTACAAAATCTAAACAACAAGGTATTTGTTCCTCTGAAGGAAGGATGTCAAAGTTGAATGGGAAGAAGCATTAACTCACAGAGAAGCTCAGCAAGTGAAACACAAAGACTAGACCCTGGAAAAAGCAATTCTGGAAAGGTTTTTTGGCCAAAAGAGGGTTGGCGCTCTGGTGTAAAGGGCACCAAGCATTATAGCGCTCTGTCTAACACATCTAGGGAGTGTTGGCACTCTGTTAACATAGTCACAGGGGCGCCAGGCTTAAAATCTCATGAAAATGTCAAAAAAATCCAAAATTTCAGTCTAATTTTGGCAATCACGCTGAGTGTGATGGGGTAGGGAGTCAATCAGGTCATGAAATCAATCAAAAAAAAGTGAATCAGGTATGAAAACAATCAAGGGGTAAGACAAGGTCGATGAGGATAAATTAAAACCAAAAAATTTCGATTCAAGGCTCCCCAGTGGAGTTACCAGTTTCTGTTGAAGGAAAATCTCCCTGTGGACAGGTAGATCTCCTCTTGAGAGCTAGACTCTTAACTCTTAAGACAGAAGATGTTTAACGTGGACACTAACTTCCTTTCAGATCTATACAAACTAATGGATGAGGAGGAAGGAGAAAAGAAGTACCTTTTATCGGCGTTTGTCCCTGCACGCTTCAAGTTGAGCTCCAATCTTTCGCTCCTCGATGAGCCCTATAAACAAAGAATAGTACAACCACTTCCTACTCTATTGATATTAGCTTGAAATAGATCTATCTATCAGAGACAAGTTCATGTGAGATTAAACACAAACTATAAAGAAACAGGCCAAGCGTGGCATATTGATGAGGACAATGACAGAAGTAACTTACAACCGTAGATGTGAATGCGACAGCTTCATCAAGTCCCCTTTGTCTAACCCTTGCTCAAACAATCCATGACCCGGATGACAACATCTTCATTGATTACTCTCCTCCAGTTCACTGTGTGTTTCCTATGAGATCATAGGTTTCATGCTTGCAATTCTTCCCCCCTTTTCACCATGATAGAGCCTGTTTATATAGGTTTAGAGAGGCTTAACCTCTTGAGGTATCTTTAGGGTAAGTTGAGGATTTCCCTCCTTAAGCCAGGGATCTTCTCCTAATATCATGACTGAACCAGGAATTCAAATGAAACTACCTTCCAAGATTGAAAGATCCTACCCTTAATATCCTCAACAGATCAACTGTTGCTCAAAATAGGCAGCGCTCCCTCAAAAAGGCCATCAGGGCGCTATAGCACTCCCTAGTAGGCTTGAGGGGGGTTCCAGTGCTCTAAAGATCTATAGCGCTCCTTCAGAGGGGTTGTTTGGTTCTATAATGCTCCCTAGCACCTTATAGGGGAGCGCCAGTGCTCCTAAGGGTGATATAGGGGAGCGTTGTCTTTTAAAACCTTGGATTGAAAGCTTCTTTTAGGTGGCAAGAGATACTTGACTTCAGTTAACCATCCCTCTTCCTTCAAATCAATTGTTTGAGGTATTTTAAGTGTCTTCTTAGTGTCGTCATCATGGCAGTATGTTTTGCTTGACAGTTGCGACACTTGTGAACAACATGCGACACTTGTGACACTTGTGAGCAACATGCGACATTTGCGACACTTCTCAAAGTGAGTAATGTTGAAGTGTAAAAAGGGTTTTAATCCTCTTCTTGATATCAAACTCCCCTACACTTGTAGCTACTAAGTGTACTTTATGCACACTTCGGCTGAGTGCGTCTTCCACTCTATTTTCCTTTCCTTTTTACTATTTGATTTCAAAATCAAACTCGCTAATCAACTACATCCACCTGGCATGTCCAGCATTCAACCTTGGATGGTCGAATAGATACTTCAGACCACCATAGTCTTTCATTAGGAAAAATCTTCTCTCGAGCAAGTAATGCCTCCACATATTTAATGCATGCATGATTTCTGCAAGCTCCATATCATGGGTAAAATACTTCTTCTCATGCTCATTCAGTTTTTGTGATTCATAATAAATCCCTTTCCCTTCTTGCATAAGGACTCCTCCTAGTCCTTCCTTGCAAGCATGAGTACAAACCAAGAAATATTTTTTTGGGTATCCAATCTTCAGAATGGGGGAATTAGTCAAAAGATGATTCAACTATTGTAAGCTATCTTAACATTGTGTTGACCATATAAATATCTTCCATTTTATTTACAATGAAGTAATAGGATTATCGATCTTGGAAAATCCCTTTATAAACCTTCTATAATATCCATCCAACCCCATGAAGGATCTTACTTCTGTTACATTTCTAGGGGTAGGCCAATCCATGCTTTCCTTGATCTTTTCGAGATCTATCGCCACTCCTTCTACTAAGATTATGTGTCCAAATTACTAGATTTATTTTTGGAATAAATCACATGTGTTGAACTTAGCGTACAACTGGTGCTCCCTCAGCACTTGTAGCATGATCCTAATATTCTCTTCATGATCTTCTCTGGTCTTGGAATATAACAATATGTCATCCAAAAATACCAAGATAAACTTGTCCAAATATTTGTTGATCACATTATTCATTAAACACATAAATGTGATTGGTGCATTTGTAATCCTAAATGGAACCACTACAAACTCACAGTGCACGTACCTTGTTCTAACTTTTTTCTTGTGGATGTCCTCATCCTTGATTATGACTTGGTGATATCCTAACCTGAAATAATCTTTTGAGAAAATTTCAGCTCCTCTAAGTTGATCAAAGAGATCATTGATCCTAGGAAAAGGATGCATGTTCTTGATGGTCATCTTGTTTAGTTTCCTATAGTCAATGCATAGTCTCAAGGTACCATCCTTCTTATTTACAAACAAGGCTAGTTTTCTCCATGGAGATACACTTGACCGAATGTAACATTTATCCAACATTTCCTTCAACTGCAGCTTCAACTCTACCAAATCTAACATACTCATCATGTAAGGTACTTTGTATGCAAGTACAACCACAAGTACAAGATCTATTGAAAAATCAAGATCTCTTTTTGGAGGTAGTCCTTGCACCTCATATGGAAACACATCTTTGAATTCCCATAGCACAGGATGATCTTCAACCTTCATTTCCTTGATTTTAGCCGAGTTAAGTACTTGTATAACATACAAGGGAACCATTTTCTTTTGAACTAATTGAGTTGCAATGATGATATTTTCCTCACTAAAATTGGCTTCTGAATTCCTTGCAAAATTCTTCCATTTCCCTCATTATCTTCACATTCCAAAATATTCTTGTAATAGTTTGGTTTTTGTTTGTGAGAATATAGACAATATATACCCAAAAACACGTCATATTATCCTAGTGTTAGTATATTCAAGGCTTCCTGAGTCTTTCATCCATTCATTTCAGTTTGACATGCTTCTACTACCTCGACCTCTTTCCTCTTGCTTCCAGTGGCTAATTGAACCAACCATGCTCTTGCATGTTTCTTTCTCTGTAATGAACATGCCCCAACAACTCGAGGTGAAATATAACTAAGTTTAGATCCCAAGTCAATCAAAATAGAGATAGGTTGATTGGCAATAATACCTTCCAATTCTACCACAAAGGCTTGGTGGTGTGCTTACCGATTTTCCACAGCTTCATATATCTTCGACATGCTTCTATATACATAATTGACTTTAGCTTCCTCCTGTACATTATACACCTTCTTGGTGTCATGTTTTCTGTGGGGAAAATCCATCAATAGGTGTGGCTCTCCACATCCCCAACATTGCAAAGGTCCTTTCTTGGGATCTTATGCTCTTTATCTTTCCTGATCTATTGGATTATTTCCAATTTAAGATGGGAAATTTTGTTGATGTACACTTCTACTTGGTTGACCCAATTGTGCACCTTTCCTAGAATTCTTGTATGGGAATGAATTGAATCCATTTTTCTAGAATCCACCCTTGTATTTTCTTTTCCAATCCTTATAAGGATATTCCTTATGTATAGAGTGGTCATAGAAACACTTGGCCTTCCGAATAGTGTCTTCGAACACCTTGGGTTTATCAAACTCAATCTTGTCTTGGTAGGACTATGGAGATCCACTAATAAAATGTTTCACTCTTTCTTTCTCATCGTTGAGGTAAGGGACATACCTCAACAAATCCATGAACCTTTTGGTGTAATAATCCATGGTAATTTGACCCAACTTATGCTCATGGAATTCCTTAATTTTTTCATCTTAATACTTCTCCAATAGGTAATCCTTTCGAAAGTATTTCTCAAATTGTTTCTAGGATAGTTTTCTTTCCTTCAATCCTTTGATCTCCTTGAGGTCCTCCCACCAAATGGAAGTTCCTCCATTTAGGTTAAATATGGTGATTCTTACCTTAATATTCTCAGAGTAATTGTATACCCGAAAGTACTTCTTCAGACCAAACAACTATGCCTCAACTTCTTCTCCCTTCTTGATATCTCCATCGAAGGTAGTTGGCTTAGCCTTATTGAATTATTCGGTCAGAGAACTCTGGGAATTCTTCCCATTTTTATTCTTAGGGACACTTGACTCCATGCCACTACTGGACTACTCTATCGAAGCAGTCTTCCTACTAGATGACTCCATGGAAACACTTCCACCGGATCTAATTTCTTGGTATCCTGATGCCTCTTTCTGGAAGTACTCTTTCCCACTTCATTATGAGTCAATCTATGCTTCTAAGCATATGAAGAGGTTTTCAAATTCTATGACTTATACAAATCTACGTTACTTGGGCCTTGCTGCAAATGTTTTTGAATCTCCGATAAGATCTACAGTAACACTACATTCAACTTTTCATGTTCATCCTGAGCTCACATGAGATTCTTGTTTTCTTCCTTCAAACTTGTAATAGTGGCCATCAAATATGAAGGGGTTTCTCTATCCCTCTGTCCATCATATTCCTCATATCTGAGGTGCAAAGTTCTTCCATAATATTATTGTACCATTCATCTTTTTTTCCCTTCAGTACATCCTACGCGTTGAAGCAACATCTATTATTATCCATCATATCATCATTTTAAAACATGCATACTAGGCATCATTTAAAAAAATTCTAAAACAATTTTAAGTGGCTGAGATGGCCCATTCAATCCTAGAGTTTGAAATCTACACTGATACGACTTTGTAACACACCGGACCCCCTAACCCTCTCTTAGGCTAGTGGGACATATTAATATTTATCTTTCTCAACTCATCTCCTAACTGATCCTAAGGACCATAGATGAATTTCATTCATCGAGATATTTCCAACAACTACAACCATATTAGTAGTGTAAGTGAGTCGAGTTACTTTATTGAGTGGGTTAGGAGTGTGTGGAGTAGGAATTTATGGAGGTTCATATTCGGTGGAGCAGAAAGTGGGCTGATGTTTTGATTCGGTAGCAATGGTTATGCCAATGATATGCTTATGAAATTCTTAGAAAACAAAGGAAACTACATTGACTTCAGAAAGAGAACAAAATGCATTGGCATACCATAATTTTGCAGCAATAAAGAATATTAGGTCTTCTTTTCATCCTTGAATTTTTGTACTTCTACAAATGATTCGGTCTATAAAATTCTTGAAGGCTTATAGGGAAGCAATGGTACTGTTGGAGAGCAATGGTATTTTTGGGAAATAAGGATAATGGATCATTGTCTCTCTTTATTTTTTACCATTGTTTCTAGAATTTTGTAGCACTCGTCTAAATTTATGTAGCATTACCTTTGATTTATGTAGCACTTGTCTTGATTCCAGTAGCATTGTCTTGTTTATCTCTGTAACATTTGCATTTGAATGTTTCTTCAAATAAAATTATTCATTTGTCTTGTACTATGTCCATATTTAGTTTAGATGTCTTGGTGGTATGCCATTTCTAACTTCTTTTGTTGATAACTTCTTCATTTGGTGTCCAATTGAAGTGATTCAAAAGAAAAATTAGCGGTCTTAGACTCCCAATTACTAAGAATAGTGTCGATAGAATGGTAAAGAATTCAAGGATGATGAAGAATGATCCCAAAACTCAATTCCAATATTTTTAGAATGCTTTTGAATTTCCATGTGAGGTGGATTCATGCATGCCCAAGCAAGGAAAAGAATACCTTTAGGAAAAAAATGACAAGAATAAGAAAAATTCTAAGGACTCTCAAGACGACACTTGTTAAGAAGATGGTATATAGGTTAGGCACTTTCCGCCTTATTCCCCTCTCATTTCTTTATTGTTCCCATGGTTCTCATGGGATGTTGTTGACCCTAAGTGCACTATTATATGAATATTTTATTATAAATTCAACTTAATTCAAGTGATAATATACTTACCATATGAATTTACCATACTCTTGCCATTTTGTCTTCATAAGACCACACAATCTTGGATGCTTGGTGTCTTTCCATCCTGCAATAATCCTTGGGCCTTTTCTTGTGAACTTGAAGTACTAACATCAACAACTTTTTCTAGGGGTCCATATTGTGGGTAGTACATTTCCATGCCCATTGGAATATCACTAACCACAGTGCAACATTATTTCCAAGTCATCCCTCTACATTGTTATCATTCTTTTACTTTATGCAACAACATTTGGCATTACTCTAATTTGCACATGAAATAAATGTTTCAGCAAGTATTGAGATTTTTCTCATTAATACATATCTCTTTTGTTGTAACCTTGATTTAACCACATTGTTATTTGCAACTGAGGTAAGGTCAACTTACCTACCCTTTGGGCTACCCATATACCTCTTTTAGTCAACAAGTTTCTATAATTATTTTCATGTGACTTTGATCCATTTCAAGTTATACTTTCAACATACACCTATGGAAACCATAGCAAATTCCATGCTCATTACATCTATTTTTATTGAATCATATTCTAGAACACAATTTCTAATTCTATATTCAACATATGAATTTATCATACATAATTTTAAGATCAATGAATACTTATTTGTATGAATCCTTAACGTTGTATCGTGACTTCCATGGGTGAGGCCTTGTATACTATTGTTTTTCAACATCCCATAAATATAACATTGCATGCTCCTATATAGCATATACCTTGAGTTTAAATGACACATATTCATCCATTTACATCTTCCTTACAACCATTGAACCTCATGCTCATGCATTACGTTCTTTACTTAATAGTCCCTCAAGCAATCCATTATTTACCAAGGTTATCATAAGAAAGAAGAGTTTATGGAATTGGTATTTAGTATCCATGACATACACCATAGAACTCATGCACAATTAGTTTACAATGATCATGGTTTGGCATAAGTTTTGGTACTTAGCACAATAACATCCTTGGGTTTTCTTCTAGCAACCCACATTGTCCTTTCTAGACAAATTACTCATCTCACATGTATCATATCCAAGCAACATATATATATATTGTCAATTATAGTCACTACTGGAAATTATCCATCACCATCCAAGTCATATCGAATACAACAAATAAAATATCATAATTACAATACTTATATTTTTCATGTGGCATTCTAGCCTTCATTATACACTCACTTTTATTGACGTATTCAAGGAAAGACACTTTACATCGTCTCCTCTTAGGGAAAATCATGTTTCATTTAATAAACATGGCCTTGTCATGATCTCTTTCATGCAATTCCTTCTCATAACAAATATGCAATTATTGTCGATTCATAATATTTCCAATGCAATCACTCTAGTTGTTAACATTTATTTTTTAGCCAAGCATTTAATTTTGATTTCAAATCATGTTTAAGTATTTTCATCTCAACAACCATCAAAATTTTATTAAACACAAGATAACACAAATCCAAGTTTCTCATATTTTATTCTCACTCAGGTTTCCATTCTACTCACTTGCACCCTTCTGTACACTGAAAATTATTAGGGTACATTACCAATGATGTCTCTCAATAGATATCACTAAGCACCACTACCAACAATCAATTTGACCCTTCATTTTAGCACAAAACCATACACATACCCCCTTTCTATGTTAAGTAGTTCCTCAGGGAGTCTAATCTTCCCACAAATGCTCTAATGTAGGGAAAGACAACTATAGATTGTTGTAGGGAGCCCTGGCATGGTAATTATTGGATAAAACTATGTTTAGTCCCAGTACATGTTCATGGTATTGTGAAAACCACACATATCACAATGCAAATTCCCTTTACAACTGCACAATCATACTTTAACAACCCTCCATTATGAATCTACAAGTTATGCAAGTTGACTTTATTAACCCATGGCTCAAGAATCATAGATATGAATAATATCAATCGCATTCATACATACATGTATCACATTTAAATAAGATACAATGTCAAACACTTCATTATTTTGATTATTCAACTAATCTATATGTTGAGTTTTCATTGGTTCACCATATTTGCATGGATTCCAACAACATCCTTGGTATTACATGTGTTGGTGTCTCATGGGAATATTCAACATCCCTTCGCCAAACACTTGACAAGTGTTTATTTTCCCTCAATTATTCCAACAACTACTATATCTTTCTTTTATCTGCATTCATATGCCTCAATCATCCACACATATAGCCACATTTCCCAAACTAGAAAATATACACAGTATTGTAAAACAAAGTAAGAGATAAGTGAAGGAAAAATCCCTTCCAATCATTTTCAATCCATGGACAAGGTTTCCAAGTCCATTGATATATTTTTTTGTGATCATACTTGTTGTCCATACCCACCCTTTGGTGTTATCGATTCTTTAGAATTTGCAACATTCCTCGTGTGTTGACTTCCTTCAGATTCTATTTGATTTTGGAAACTAGTCTTTTCCTTCCTTGGGGAATCCCAACTCAAGCACAACTTTGTCTTTAATCCTTTATAACTCATTGTATTGTTTCATTCTTAGCCACACTCATGAAATCCAATGGCTCACTCACAAGCAATCATAATTCTCATCATGATATGTAACCTCAATTACTTGGTTGCCTCTTCAATCTTAGCTAACAATTCCATATATCTAGATATGCATTTAACACTCTCTATCCTTAAATCATACCAAAAATAGGTAATTACCATTGTAATCATCTCATTGTTGCAATATCTTCTAGCAACTTGAACATTCAACATATGGCATGTTATGCACTTCCTTAAATCAAGGACTTAAATTCAAAAATGCATTGGGTTTTTGTATATGAGACTATAACTCACTCTATTACTTGGTATATTCCATACCTTTGCTAAACATTTTCTTGTTACAATATTTTCCTTGAAAGTATTGTTATTAAACCAAGAGTATCCACAAATCTCTCTACAAATCATATTTGCACATGTTTGATTGCAATCACATGCATCAAATGCATTCTTTATTTAAGGGCACCAACGACCTTGGTCCTTTTACTATGTTGTTCTTAACCTTCAAATCAATATTCTAGGTAGTCCTACCTCATGTCCATCATTCAATTTTCTAGTTGTCAAGCACCTTGGTTTTCATATCTTGTCTGACGATTATGCTTCCACTTCCAAATTAAATACTATTATGGAAATCTGTGTAGTATTCCAAGCTCCATATCCACCTCTTTTATATACTTATTTTCAATCCATGCCCATTTCCTCCAAGTAGAGAAATTTTGGGGGTCGTCACGGACCACATTGACAATATTTTTTGTTACATCAAGCTCAAAGAGTTTGTTCTATTAAATTTTCAATGAAATCATAAGCATGTTTTAAAAACTAGATCTATAAATCTATTCTGTTTTGGAAATATTTTCGATGATTATGGTATTGCTTGATTATGAGTGAGGATCCAGAAGTCATAGTGTTTATAAGTTCCCAATTCACTCATTTTTTGCAAGTCTTTTGTTGGTACAAATCTAGTTTAGAGACCAAACTCTATCACCAATAGAAGAAAATCAAGCACATACTGGAATTTTTTAATATCATGCCCCAATATTACTCCTATTTGTGAGCACTCAAAAACTTGCAACTTTGTTATTTGTTGTTCAAGTCATAATAAAAATCCCTTTGAAGATGACAACTCATCACTTTTTGCACTTGATTTATTATCGAGTGAATTGAGTGCAAAACAATATTTTCGATTGGTACAAAATTAGAAAATGTGTCATCTAGATTGTTGAAAATATTGAATATTGAGGGTGAAAAATGAAACTAGATTAGTATTTTAGGAGAATTGTATGAGACAAATTAGAATTTCATGATTTTTCGGTCGAAAAAAAATAAATTATTTTAGCCTAACAATTGTAACTAACTTACAACCAAATTAATTGTTCGGTTGAAAGTTAAACTTAATGGAGAATATCGGCATGGCATAGAAATTTGTGCTAGCTAGATTCCATCATATGTTGCCAAAAAATATTATTTGGCCAAAACATGTTTTCGGTCAAAAAAGTGTTTATATATAAGAAAAATTACAAATGAACATAGTCATTTTCAACTTTTCACCTTTCAGGGATGATTGTTAGTCATGTTGTTACTGCTACGTTGAATTGTTAGTTAGTTGGATGTTGGCTCAAATCTATTGGCATTGGTTAGGCTCTACCAATGTTGTCTCGACTCTTCTAGTGTTGGCTCAACTCTATTAATGTTCTATTGGCTTTGTTGGTGGCATCTATATTGGTGTTTTCTCGGATTTTCTAGTGGCTTGTTTGTTGGTGTTGTCTTGACTTTTTTGGTGGAATATCGGCTCTATTGGTGGAAAATTTGTTGGTGTTGTCTTGGCTTTGCTAGTGGTGACTTGGTTCATAGGTAATTCCTTGGAAAAAAAAACCTCTACTTTATTTCCTTGAAAAAAAACATAATTTCATTAAGTAAAAAATCATATTACATTCTATGAATGCATATCGATATCCAATTGATTTCTTCATACTTTTACTTTATCAATAAACACTAAAATTGTTTTGCATAACTACTTACATCACTTTTTTTTTCCAAAGAAAATCACACGTTATATTCAAGGACATAATACAAATCACATTCCTCAGGTGCCAAGGCACTCGATTCATCATCATACAGACACTAAAAGATCTAAATATTGTCTATCCATAGACATCTAACAATATCATAAAATAGTAGTCATCATCCATAATTACCCTATACATGTCTCAATATGACTCTGACATATTATAGTCTTCCAACCAAAACTAAATACCCTAAAAAAAACATCGCCATAAGGACATGTTTTGCACCATATCACATATAGATGAGATAAAATCATAGTTTCTACTTGGTCTTAGGTGAGACCCCATCTAAGTGTTCTTCCAGCCCAAGTAAAACTAGGGTTTTCTCTTCTCCTTGTTTAGAAAATGTGTTAGCAACTATTTTTAACTCCTTGTAAATATGACTGAAATAACTCTACTTGAATTGAATTGAATCTATTCTCCTAAAGTTATGTTATCAGTGGAATGGGGTTCACATTGTGAATTTATTCTTCATGCTTCATCCATCTAATCACCAAAAGAGAGCCTCTATAAACCTATAGCCTTCGAACTCTTTTGGATAGAGCCACCATTAATAGAGATATGACTACCATAAGTTCCGCTAGATTCTTGGATTTGTTATCCACAATTCCTAGGGATAACTAAAGAAATGATGTCTTGAGGTCTTCAGGTTGCAGACATGGAGTACCAAGAGATAGCTTGACCAACAGTGTCCACTTGCACAGATAGAAGCCCGCTTCACCACCATAGATATCAGGTTCATCATGAGGGTATCCACCACATCAAATAGCTTTCGAAATACATTAGGTATTGCTCCATGAGGTACAAGTCAAGTATTATGGTGAGTATCATTTCAATATTTGAGGAATTTGAGTTTGTTGCATTTAAAACTTCTTTTTATTATGTAACGTATGCTTGGAAATTATGCTCTTTGCCCTATTTCACCTTGGTGGTTGAAATTGCACCTTAGTAAGTGGGTCACCCTTAGGGATAGGTTTTCTACTTAGAGGTCCTCATGACGAGTCATCGTGTCATTCCTGACCATACTTATCACTTTCTACACTTCATCCTCACATCTCCTTACCTTTTGGGTTTTTTTGGTGTACTGACCCAATAAAGGATTCTCCCTCATTTCATGGATTGAAGGGGTTGAAGGCCCAGAGGCTTGTAGCTAGAAAAAGATAAAATCCAATCATGAACCTTCTAGATGCTCGCCCAAGGACCCCGAGTACAATGAAATTTATCTCATAAGAAATTGATGAGACCCGTGAAAAATAACTAACACAAAATTCCAACCAAGGTGGAGCATGTGTGGGTTGTAATGTTCCTAGAAAATAGATTTGCTAGGAACATTGAGGTTTTATGTGTTTTCTGGTTGTGGTATTTCGTCAAACAGTTTGCTTGCAAAGTATTTCTAGGTTGTTTATGGTTTGATATTTATGTGTTTTTGCAGCAAATAGTTGCATATAAAAAATAGATAAGAAGATAAGTAAACTTCAACAAAAACCCATGAAGGACAATATAATAAAATAGACACAAATCAAATCTGACCTTTATTTATTAAATATGTCGCTCCATACATGAAATATTTAGATCTGGAAATACATATATCAAATTGGTTCTATGGTTGTAGGTAGCTCCAAAAACAAGATAGAACAATGAGATGCAGCTCCTGAAATTCTCCAAACACCTCCTCAAGTCCGGATCTCCAAAATGGATATGTTCCTTGACACGGTATGATCACCTTGGCTGCAAAGTGCATCCCACTGGCTATAGAAACCCACGCAAATTTGACCTATTCATAAATGGCCTCAAACCCTATGTAAAATGATTCCCAATTGTAGATTTGAGGATGGAAAACACATGAAAATATATCCCTTTGTTGTAGAAAGATATTCAACCCTCCAACTGAAAGTATCACTAAGTGCCAATGCGCCCTCCTTGAGGAATTTTGCCCAGCTCTGAGAAATGATAAATATGGAGGATAAGAAACCCCCACAAGTGCCAAAAGAGATGCTTTGATGATGGAAAAGAGCCTCCAATCAAGATCTAGCCCAAAACCAAGATTTACAAACTAAATCGAACTCTCCTTTGCTAATTGGTGCGCCCTCTCTGCAGAAACCCTCTAAGTTGCGCTCTCTTTCCCTAATTGATGACTGGAATGGATTTAAACTGAGATAGAAACTGAAGTAGAATGGTGAGGGAGGAATATTTCACCTCCTTGGCCAATCTTGTATCAAGAAACGTGGAATCTTTCACCACCAAGCTGATCTCTAGGGTTTGTTCAGTCAAAACCCTCAAAACCCCCAAGTGCATGGGCTCTCTAGAAAGAAGTCAGACATCAAAATGATAATCAACATAATGAGAGAATAGAGACACATATCTCTTTGTTATCCCCCCTATTCACCTTTTCCCTCCAAGTGACTTTTACTTTATTTTTATTATTCTTTAATTAAATCACTTTATTAATTAATTGGCCTTTTTCCTCTAAAAAGTGATTTATTCATCCTTATGGTTTCTTCGGCCACTAAAAGTCACTTCTCATCATCTAATCCTATAGTTCTCTTACTCCTGATTCTGATGAGATATTACACTAAGATGTTTCTCCAAGTATTATGCCCAAAATGACCTTCTTAGTGAAATTAATTAAAATATGACCCATAATAACTAAAAATTATGGATATCATCGGAATGCAACAGAACTAAATCCAAATTGTGTGGAATGAATCCCGATGATGAAATATGATGAACAATGCAAGTAGGGCCCAAAAAAAACCCTTAATATCTCTTGAAATCATTTTCACCCCCATCTGGCTACTCCGGTAAGCATAACACACTATAATATAATAATGTCCAAAAATGGGGACATTACATGGGAATTGTTTTTCATGCCTAGGTAGAAGCCCCACACATTGTTTTCAACTTGGGGAAGAATGATGTGACCAAGGTAGAGTCAAGGTGGGCATTGTTTTTCATGCTTAGGTAGAAGCCCCACCTTGGCTTCAACCAGGAAACATCTTAAAAGAACAAAAGGCAATAAATGGGCTTGGAAAAAGATTGCATTGAAAATGAAGGTGAAACACACCCTCTACAAAGGAACCCATAAGTGAGATACTATGATCCCTTATATTTCATGAACCCCATGTTATTATTATGGTAGCTTCGGGAGGTATGAACCTCTATTATGACCTATGATGAGACTAGAATCCTCCGGAAGGAAGCAAAGAATTGAAGGAAACCCTAGACAAGTTGTCGGCTGAACAANATCCACCACATCAAATAGCTTTCGAAATACATTAGGTATTGCTCCATGAGGTACAAGTCAAGTATTATGGTGAGTATCATTTCAATATTTGAGGAATTTGAGTTTGTTGCATTTAAAACTTCTTTTTATTATGTAACGTATGCTTGGAAATTATGCTCTTTGCCCTATTTCACCTTGGTGGTTGAAATTGCACCTTAGTAAGTGGGTCACCCTTAGGGATAGGTTTTCTACTTAGAGGTCCTCATGACGAGTCATCGTGTCATTCCTGACCATACTTATCACTTTCTACACTTCATCCTCACATCTCCTTACCTTTTGGGTTTTTTTGGTGTACTGACCCAATAAAGGATTCTCCCTCATTTCATGGATTGAAGGGGTTGAAGGCCCAGAGGCTTGTAGCTAGAAAAAGATAAAATCCAATCATGAACCTTCTAGATGCTCGCCCAAGGACCCCGAGTACAATGAAATTTATCTCATAAGAAATTGATGAGACCCGTGAAAAATAACTAACACAAAATTCCAACCAAGGTGGAGCATGTGTGGGTTGTAATGTTCCTAGAAAATAGATTTGCTAGGAACATTGAGGTTTTATGTGTTTTCTGGTTGTGGTATTTCGTCAAACAGTTTGCTTGCAAAGTATTTCTAGGTTGTTTATGGTTTGATATTTATGTGTTTTTGCAGCAAATAGTTGCATATAAAAAATAGATAAGAAGATAAGTAAACTTCAACAAAAACCCATGAAGGACAATATAATAAAATAGACACAAATCAAATCTGACCTTTATTTATTAAATATGTCGCTCCATACATGAAATATTTAGATCTGGAAATACATATATCAAATTGGTTCTATGGTTGTAGGTAGCTCCAAAAACAAGATAGAACAATGAGATGCAGCTCCTGAAATTCTCCAAACACCTCCTCAAGTACAGATCTCCAAAATGGATATGTTCCTTGACACGGTATGATCACCTTGGCTGCAAAGTGCATCCCACTGGCTATATAAACCCACGCAAATTCGACCTATTCATAAATGGCCTCAAACCCTATGTAAAATGATTCCCAATTGTAGATTTGAGGATGGAAAACACATGAAAATATATCCCTTTGTTGTAGAAAGATAGTCAACCCTCCAACTGAAAGTATCACTAAGTGCCAATGCGCCCTCCTTGAGGAATTTTGCCCAGCTCTGAGAAATGATAAATATGGAGGATAAGAAACCCCCGCAAGTGCCAAAAGAGATGCTTTGATGATGGAAAAGAGCCTTCAATCAAGATCTAGCCCAAAACCAAGCTTTGCAAACTAAATCGAACTCTNAGTTGTCGGCTGAACAAATATATTTATATTGAATTTATTGATGCCCAGAAGGAGAAGTCGGCCCCAGTTAGACTGGCCAGTCCACTATAAATACAGGGCACCAGTTTCATTATTTATCATCTCAGCAGTTGCAGTGAGAGCTAAGTCTGCGCAGGCAGTTGCAGGCAACAACAATTTTGTGCGCACGTTTTCTGGGAGAGATGGAAAGTGGTGCGCTAGCTTCTGGGTGGGATCATCTGTTCAGTTTAGTTTCTATTCTTTTGCTTGTTGCATTTAGCCTCTCTTGGCTATTGATTGCAGCCAAAATTCTCTTCTCGGTAAATATCAAGGTGCTCGGAGGGTGGCTTAAGGCTTGTGGTTGGGTGACGAGGGTATCGTCAATGGTTAAACGAGCACAATCCTCTATATTCTAACAGGTTATGGGCCCACACCCCCTTCAGTCAGCCTAAAACGCTAGAAGGAAACATAACTGCTAGGTATTGAGCTCATTGAGGAACTTCTGCTAGGGTTACTAGCAGGAGCAACTTCCAAAGAACTGCAGCTAGGGTTATTAGTAGTAGTAGTTGCAGAAACCCTAATTCTTAGATCCGACACCTTGTGATGGAGCATCTTGCTGAAGGAGAAGATATCCAGATGTGCCCTAATCCAGTGCACCTATTGACTTTCTTAGAAGAGAGAAAAGACGCAGTTGAATTTTTGGATCAAGGCATGACCAGTTATCAGTCAACCGAAGACATGTGCAAAATAATCAGTCTCTTACATTACTCAACACTTACCAGGACAATTAAAGACGATATGTGGATAATCGACAGTGGAGCTTCCAGGCACATGACGGGAGATCAAGTTAGACTCTCAGATCTAAATGAGAGAAAGACATCGTACAAAGTGGATCTTGGAGACAAAAGCACCTACCCCGTCGAAGGATTTGGACAAGCCTCCATCAAATTGGAATCAGGTAAT
>JZKD02S2171314.1:25544-42317 GCA_000966675.3 Picea glauca
ACCCTACATTGTTTGGTGACATTAAGTTTTTCTTTATCACATACCCAACCAAGAGGATAAGGCTTCGGATGTGGTTTTGTTTCAAGACCCATCTTCTTGACAAGTGCTTCAGATATTAAATTTACTTGGGATCCTGGATCAAATAATGTATCTTCTTGACACAAACTTCGTCAAGACTAGTGGGGTTAAACAAGAGCAAAGTATGATGAATATAATTGTGAAGTGTGCCAATATATTTCATTAAAGTTTCATAAGAATCCAAATGAATGTTTAATGCAAGAGCTTTCTTCCTAAATTACTCTGTGAAACTTTGTATAGTTTGACCTTTACTTTTCCTTAAAGTTTTCCATTCCATCATTGCTTTATGTAAATACCCTAATGGATCAAATTGCTTCCTTATCGTTGATTTAAATTCCAACCATGAGGAAAGAAGATTACCACACTTACTTATGTCCTGAAGCTTGCTCTCCCACCATACGAGAACGATGTCTTCCAACTGAAGAGAAATCAGTTGCACTTTAACTTCCTCTTCATCAATATGTTAAACACAGCAATATACTTCAACCTGTTGGATCCAATTATCTAACTTTTCAAGATTAGCATCTCCATTAAACATAGGTAAAGAAAATTTTACATCAAGATTTATTAATGGTTTCTTAAAAGAGGTTTTATGGCTAGAATGATGAGAATGCTCAGAGGAAGAAGAACTAGAACCTAAATTTGAATATGGAGGCTCGGGAGGATATCCTCCAGCCCCTTGGTTTACTGAATCATAATCATCGGCATGTGCTTCATTTTTCTTCCCTTTCTTCTTCATCCTCTTCTCGTAATCTCCATACATTCGTTCGACCATTTCTTACATGCGATAAAAGACCATATGAAAGTTTTTCTCATGTTCATCACGCTTTTCCTCTTCTGCCATTTTCTTCCTTCGAGATGCATGGTCAGCTTCAAGATTGAAAGTCTCAAGAGTTCCTTCACCATGTTTATTCTTGGCCCTAGTAAGAATTCACATTCAAAAATTCAAGTCAAAGACGACTGCTCTGATACCAACATTATTTGGGATCTTTTCATCGAGAGACTTATAAAGAACTGCATTAAATGAGCATAAATTAAAGTGCACCATTAAAGAATGAAAATCTAAATAATAAAGAGACACAAGCATCAAATATGAACACAAAAAACTTGATAACGGAGTATGTCCCTAGTGGACTACGTCTCTGGGTCCTGCTCTCAAATGGGTAGGCTCTTTCATTAACTCAGCAAAAGAATTTGGCAAAATACATAAGTATACCTCATTATAAAATCAAGTTGCATAAATAATGCTCAAATTCGAAAATAGACAACACCACTGAATTAGTGGCGTCAAAATACCCAAAAATGACTGTCTCCACACCTCGATCCGACTTTGGCACTCCTAGGCCCAAGAAGAAATTTGTCTCGGTTTCTATGCCCCTTTACAACCTGCAATTAATGATTGGACTGCATTGAAAAACAAGCCCAAGGCCGTATCGCACGGGCGCCTCCTCCCCAGGGCTAGGAAAAATCAACATTTAAGTAATTTTCGCGGGTGTTGATACCAACATAGGTCGTTGGCTTGTTGGTTTGGGCGTGAATATAAAGGACTTATATGGGGAGGAGGTCCCGGGGTCAAACCCACGGGCCTCCCCCTTTTGGGTTTGTTTTTTTGTAATATATGTATTAATATAACAAGTGGCCCCGCCAATTTTGGCGGTGGCGCTACCAATTATCACAACAGTTAGAACGCAGCCAACTTTGGCGTCATCCACCAGATTTGGTGAACCCGCCAAACTTTTAATTATTTTTCAAAATTTGGTCATGGGTTGTCATTGTGCTTTTTCCTTCTGCCACATGGAAACCTCCCATTTGGCCATGTCATTCTCTGCCATGTCAATTCCATTTCATCACGCCATGTCATTGTGCCACGTCACTGTATGAACTACCACGTGGCACGATCCTATTGGTCCACGGATCGGTCTGAAAGTGCCAAAACAGGGGGACACGTGGAAGCCTATGGTGTTTCCACATCACCATGATGATGTCAGCATGACATGTGTCACCTTCTACTCCTACCATGTGTGCTGTACGGATGCTGACGTCATTCCTATGGATGTTGACTCATCCCCTAGTGACTGGGCTAGGTTTACCAAAATTTGATCGCGAATATATTTCAATCTATAACTCCGTTTCACAATCCGTTTGCGACGTGCTCTTCGCGATAATATCATTTTCATTGAGTTTTGGGAACTTTGAATTTTTTCCCTTTCTATGTCTGTTGAGGCCATTCTGAGCATCCTGAGTTTCTTCTACAAGTTCTGAGTTTCTCTTAGCCTTCTCTGGATCCCTTTTGGATCAATTATACTAACCCTTTAATACTAGAGATACATTTGTTGATCTCCTCTCTAGGAGATATTCTTGTTCTTATGTAAATGCTTATTGTTTACGAGATGAAGTTGATCTCCTTTAGGAGATGTTCTTGGTTACTGACCTAGACTTCAGGTAGGATATCTTCCATGGAAGATACCATGGAGATTTTGATGTTCTTGTTTCTTGTTTCGGGAAGGTCATAAGAGATAAATATGAGAGGGATTCAGTGATCAAGAAGAAGCCAACATAGTTTCGTGACACTTTGTAGAATGAAAAGGGGCATGCAGTGGACAGAAGTGTGGTCCGAGGAATCTCTCATATAGAGGGAGTTGATTTCATAGTTTGAGATGAATGATCTTGACCGGATATATTAGGATTGGAAGCATGGATGGCACTAGATGAAATCTTCAGTGAGGAGACTAAAGAGGTTTAGCATGATGGACAAGAAGTCCATGACCACACCTATGACGACACATATGAGGAAGTTGTGTGACATGATAGACATTTTCTTTGCAGAGAGAACCCTGTGCCAAGATATGGTTGAGCCATGACCGTATTATTGGGTTACAACAAAGCGTGCAGGTACCTATGTTGTACAGCTAGATATGATTGATCTTCGATGATGAAGTATGGTTGTTGGGATTTAAATTTTTTGGATTGGAAGTGCAGATGAAAGATCTAGCACCTGGGGTGCTAATTCATTTTGGGATAGAGAAGGATTTCTAGACACGTAGGGAAGCATATATTTGTAGAACTCAGTCATATATCATAGCCAGTGACGTAAGATATGAAGCAAGGTGGATTTTCGAAGGATATTGCAAGACTTCGTCAAAGATCACATATCCACAGATGAACATATAGTTGACATTTGCAATAATCCTTTGTCAAGGACAAGCTTGGAATGAATGCAAATGTTTCCTCTGGTGGAGTGTTGATGATTGCAGCATCATGTCATTATTCCAAGTTTGATCAGATGGGCTTGATCATGTGAGAATAATCCCATATGTAATATTAAACAAACTAAAGATTCGAGTTTTTGTTAGATCTCCTATGTGTGAATTGCATCGGGCCTTGACACTCTCACAAGTAGGTGAGTAGTACAATCACGAGTAGGTGAGTAGCCCTGATATGCATAAATCTGACTCTATCTCCACAACAACTCAGTTGCAGACCAGGGAAGATAGGGAACATTTACATCCAGATTAGATGTGCCCTGACATAATCTTCTACAGACTAAAGACTCGAGGATCTTGAGGTGCAATTACACGTGTTTGATAGCATCGAGTTGAATGCATTTATGGAGTGATCCTATGAGAGGATCACCATGAAGTGTTTGTGGCTCCGATGTGGTCATAATTATTGTCATGGGACAAGAATGACCCAAGGTGCTAGACACACGTGTCTGATAGTATCGAGCTAAATGCATTCACGAAGTGATCCTATGAGAGGATCAACTATGAGGTGAATGCGGCTCTAATGAGGTCATGATTCTTGTCATGGGAAAATAATGACCTGAGGTGCTAGACACATGGTGGTGGAGATGGATCATCAATATATCTAAATGAGGCTCATGGATATTGTGATATTGTCTATGACAGAAGAATACCAAGAACAAGTACGATGATATGTTTTGATGCCATATTGCTACCAGATGATGTTGATAGTGATGATGATACTCGTGACTTGATATATGATGACGCTACATGTAGAATGGTCTACAAGACTATGTGATTCTTTCCCATACCATGTGAAGATGGATGGATGTGTTTGAGACCATTAATACCTCCCTAGCTAAGAGGGAGTGTTGATATCATGGTAGTTGTGGGAGGTATTAACCTCCATATGTAACCTTTGACTATAATAAAATATTATGGAAGCAAGAGAAACCCTAAACAGATGTGTGAAAACCCTAGAAGACATGTCGACTCAGCAGAATATATAGTATTAAGGTATTATCATCCACAAAGACAAGTCGGATTCATAGGAAAAAGATAAACAGAAAATACAATTACTAGAAAGTCAGGTCGGTCCAACCAGAAAAGTCACTGGATAGATTAATATAAATAGAGGACGTCTTGGCTCATTTGTTCACTCACTCTCACTCAGGAAACCAGAAACAGAGCGCAAGTTTGGAGGAGAAGCAACAACAATTGCAGTTGTACAATTTTCTCTTTTTTAGTCTTTCTGGTACTTTCTCTTGTGCGCTACCCTTGGAGAAGTTGTGTGTTATAATATGATGGATGTGCTTGTTTAACCATAGATAATATCATTATTGTCACCCAACCATAGGCCGAAGCCACCCCCAAGCACCTTAACCTTGACAGAGAATCATTCTGAAAGCAAACCCTATGCTAGATAGCCAAGCAAAGGGTGGCACACCTTTCTCCAAGGATAGCACACCAAGCAAGAGTTGATCAGAGAGTCCAAACCATAACCAAGAGATAGTCCAAGACAAAACTAAAATCTGCTAGCTACAGCAGCTGCAATGGTAGCTCTCCTCCAAAACTTGTGCACAAACTGGCCAACTGTAGTGTGCACAAGTGTTACTTCTGTAGTTTTGAGAATGCCTGCCAGAATGAAGATTGGCCTCTTGTATTTATACTAAATCTGGAAAACTTCCTGGGCCGACTTCTCATTCTGGGTGCCTATTTACTTAGTATATAATATTTCATTTAGTCGACTTCTTCTCTTGGAGGATAATAACCTAACACAAGTTATCCTCTTGAGTTGACTTGTCTTCTAGGGTTATTAGCCAACTAATTAGGGTTTCTTCTTGCTTCCCAGAATATTCTATTCTCGTCAAGTTTACACATGGAGGTAAATACCTCCCACAACTACCATAATATCAACAATGTGTTCTCTTGGTTATTTGTTGATTATGGTGTGGCTTCTTGGAACCATTCTTTCTATCAAAGGTTAGGGTGCTCAAGGGTGGMTTTTTGCCTATGGTTGGGTAACAATGGTGTAGCATTGTCTATGGTGAAATGAGCACATCAAAATTATTCTAACATGGAATTCCTTGGGGATTGAAGCCCACAGGATGGATACCATGGCCCACACACTGGAAGATGATGGCAGACTTTGGAGGCTTGAGAGGCACCTTCAAGGACCCTTCCTAGCCCTTCATAACACCAATGAACTACCTTTGGAGGCTAGAGCGCCACATTTAGGGGGTGACGTCATGCATGAGCTAGGGTTTTTGGTGGTGATGATGTTATTGGTTGACACTTAGGATATTTGGATGGAGAGGGCTACTTTGAAGATCATAGTGTTTGAGGAAAAGGCCTTTGGAGGCCCAACGTGTCATCTCCAATCCCAACGTCCTTCTCTTGATTCCAAATCATTTCCCTAGAAGGGTGATGTCATTTTTATTTTAGGGTTTCTTATGAACAAAATCAAATTTAAATTTGTAAAGGGGAAAAGTAAGGGTTGTTGACCCATTACTTTGTGGTTTAGCCTAAATTTAAGTGGACAAACACTTTTTAGAGGATTAGTATAAATAGAGATCAAACTCTTTTCATTTCATCATAAGTCTCGCATCTTGGAGAGGACTCTTGGCTGAAATTTGCGCCCTAATTGGGCATTTCTACATATCTCTCTTGTCACTAGCTCTTGTAATGGTTTTACTTTGGCTATTGGATGGATGGATGATGCACTATCGCTAGTGGAGGTCTATTTATTTCTTTATGGTGGATTTTATTGGTTAAAAAGAGGTTTATCTTGTTAATGCTCAGACTGGGTAAGGAATCTTTATTGTTATTGTTTCTTTTCTTGGTTGCAAGGTTAATTTGCTTAAGATTTTGGGGAGTATAAGTGCATACAACCCCACTAAGTTCATTATTTTTGTCTTGGAATACTTTGTTGCATAAAGAAATCCTAGGAGTAAAAGGGTTTACACCCTCCTATGGTTCTTCCTAGCTAACTTAGTTTACCCTTGGGAGTAAAAGGGTTTACACCCCCAAAGAAATAACTCAACTAGCTCTTTAATTTTTGATACTCCACAACCCAATAGTTAAAGGCACTAATCTTCTTGCATTGGAGAAACAAAATCATAGCATTGGGATACCGTGAAAACACGAGATATTGTAATTGTCTAAGTTGGAAACTTTTTCTTGTGCTTAAGGATTTCTTGGCCCACTAGGGCATCTCACTTCTCCAAGGATTTATTGTTGTTATAATAAATTTAAGCTACAACCATTAGGGCTGCATCTTTCTAAATTTTCTCATGTTCTAACCATCAAATTTTGCTAGAACGTTATCAAGTTAATATACTAGTTATTGTGGTTATTTTAAGTGGTTTACTTGTAAGTTTTGGTGGTTGGAATTTTGTGTAGCAACACTTGTTTGCTACAGCCATAAGTCTGCATAATATCTCTTCAATACTTACATCAAACAAACTTTAAATCTTGCTAAAGTCTTGTGCTATCATACTTGAGTTTCACTAGTAATTGCTAGTTAGTCTCTTACATCATTTACTTGACTTTTAACATATTTTTAGAAGCTTTAAATATCATTTACTTGCTTATATATATTTATGTTGACTGTTGCAAATAGGGAAAGCAAGCTTAGCTTGCTTGTCCATTGGATTGTTTGGCTTGTATCTTGTTTGTTTTTGTGTCTTGGGTAGGTACAAACATATTCCACATGTACTCAATCACATGGAAAATGTAAACCATCTCTGAGACTCATTATCAATCATTTTCTCACTTAGTATCTTAACCTATAGGGGATTCACTTCCGTACTCTCACTTTCCACTTCATTTCCCCCTAGGGTCACCCAGGATTCCACCCTTGTGTTGGATTTCTCCTTCACTAAAGCGAGGGGAGGGTTTATCTGAGGTGACAAGGGTAAACTCTCCCACCGTTATCGCCATCATGTGGATTGGGTCAGGTTTTTCCCAACCTATAGTTTGCGCAATAACAAAATCCACTACCCAAATAAGATTTAAATTTGAGATAATGTTTTTCCTTCAAATATAATAAATCCCCTACCTACCTTGGTTATCTACCCCCTAACAAGATCCATTGAAGAATCCCCAAGGATAGGCCCTATCAACAAGTAGTTCACCCACTTGTTGAGGTGCCCTAATATGGGTGTTTTTATTTAAATACTAGAACGATGCAATAACCTATGCAGTGAATTGGAATGAGGGCACTTGTCTATCTTCAAACAAGTTACAAGAGTGAATTGCAAGCTATCCATATGCCTCATAGTACTATGAAAGGAATAGCCCTTGGCTTCTTGAGATCATGTCTATGAAACCACAGATAGAGACAAGCTTCAACATTAGCACTATTCAAAATATTTGGTACATTTAACCATTAGGAGATATCTCTCCATACTTGACTAGTGAAAGGGAAAGTGTGCAATGTTTTCATCACTACTCATGTTGATGTTTATATGATTCTCAAATCTGATATTTATTGCCTGATGATTTAATAACAAGATTCATTTTCATACAACAGTTATCATAGAATAACTATACGTTGAAAATATCAACTATAGTACTGCAGCAGAAATAACAATATCTAGAAATATTAACCATGCACAGTAAACACAAGAACACAAGAGTTTATCCTGGGAAACCCAACCTTGGGAGAAAACCCAATAACCTTTCTATAGAAGAATTCAATCGAAGATATTACCAGTACATCACCATCAATAGATAAAATACCATACATAGAAGATCCTCCCCAAGGATAACGTCTCCAAGACCTATCGCCTCAATAAGATGACCCAGAATAACCAAGCAAGAGATTCTCCAAGTGTGGCGCACTCTCCAAGATAACCAGAACCAAGATATAGTGAAATAGCACAACTGCAACTGCAATTGCAACTACCTTGTGTGCACTATCCAAATGAAATGAGTAATTCATGTATTTATACTAATTTGAGTGCTAGTTTGGGGCTGACTTTTTATTTTTGGGTCTTCAATTACTTTATTATTTTCCTGTGGGGTCGGCTTCTCTTCCTGGGTCTTCAACTTCTTCCTAGATCTTTTGTAATCATGTAGATGGGTCTTCTTGTACTTTCTTATGGAGAATGACTGCCTGAAGTTGCAAATATCCAACACTCCCTCTCAACAAGGGAGACATTCTCCAGACTTGGATTTCTTATTTCATAGAAAGGTTTCTTCTTGAGCCATATTGATGTGTAATCTCCACACACGCATTTTGTCTCGGAATATGCATGTGATAGCATCGCGAGTCCATCTACTCCTTGACGGGAGGACTATACCTGGGTCATTCACCACTATCAAAGACCCATGGATGAATGAATCATTTACCCTTGGTCATACCAGTACTAGAATAGCCCAATACATGACCAATCTAGGATAATGTCTTCCCGGTGCTATGGGCCATTCACTATTATAAGAGCCTCGTAAGTGAATGAATCATTCTCCTTTGGTCATATCAACACTAGCATAGCCCCGTGCATGACCAATCTGGGAGAATGTATGCTCGATGTTATTTCCTAGAGAATATCAGCATACCTGGGCCATTCACCACTAGAAGAGCCCCATGAGTGAATGAATCATTCTCTCTTTGGTCATATCAACACTAGCATAGCCTCGTGCATCACCAATCTGGTATAATTTCTGCCCAATGTTGAAACATCAACACCATCACTAGCCAAATCAACATGGTTAATCATGTGTATCATCCTCCTCGGCCAAGTCAACATGGCCACTCTGGAAGGATGTCTTGCAATCTGCTCATCTGTGGATAAGTATTGGAGCTTCATTGTTCCCATGTACCATGTGTCAGATGAAGTCCTACAAGAATCTTGTGAAGTTTCACCACTTCATGACTTGTGAAATTGGTCATGACATACTCTGTCTCTTTTGTGTTGAGTGTTAAAGAAGTATGCTGCCAACTTATCCCAAAAATCGTAACTGATTCCAAGATGAAGAAGCACCCTAAGGTGCTCAATTTGTCTATTGCACTCCCCGCTCAATCAAAATCTGTATATCTCTGCAACCTCACTTCATCACCTAAAACAAATCATATCCAATTGTACCATGCTTCATTGTCACCCATTGGACCTACCTTGGATTCAACCAAATACTGACTCAGGGTGCTCATTGCAAAGAAAATATCTATCCTGGAATTAAATAGGTACATCAAGGATCCAATCAACAGCTTGTACATTGTGGGATCCACCAAATATGAATATGAAGTAGAATCACTCAACTTCTTCATATTTTTCATCATAGGTGTAGGCATGGACTTGTAGTCCATCATATCAAATCTCATTGGTTTCCCCTGAATGAGGAACATCTCATCTGATCTCATCACACCTCTCATCCCAAGAGTACATCTGGCCAAGATCCTCCATCTCGAACTCTGAGGCCAACTCCCTCTGTCACTGAAGTAGACTTTGTTTTCCATTCTGCCTCATTGGTTGCTCCCTCTATGACTGAGGAAAAACCCATACCCTAGTCCTCCTAACTAGTTGCCTCCTCTGTCACTGTAGAAAATTCTATTGAAACAAGTGGATCCTCCCAGGAGGTCTCACATCTCCTAGAAGCATCCTGCCTCTGAAGCTTCTATCTAGCCTCATCAACTCATGACGCTTGTATGTCAGTCCTAGAAGATGTCTTTCTCCCACCTAAACCTGAGGGGAAACTCCATCTGAATGATTGGATCTCCCTCTAAGCCAACCCAATCTCTTTGAGATCAGGTGTAGTATGAGTTTCCATCATTCTTGGTTAAAACCAAGCTCATCAAGTATCCATTGATACTAGAGTACCATGCTCCCTCTGAAACATGACTCCCTCTAAGTATGTACAGTCTTTGGAGCCATCTGCTCCCTTTGCATCTTCTAAAGTCTTATATCCAATGAACTACCTTGGGAGGTTTCTCCTCCCTACTAGATCCTAAGGGTTGACTCCCTCTGAATTCTATCTTCCTTTGAACTGGTACTAGGTGGGGTTTTCTACCTCACCACTGGTGGAGCCACCTGCTTTTCATAACTGGAAGGTTTTGGAATCAATGATGTGATTCCATGTAACTTGAGAAACTTTGAGTATCACGAAGCGTTGCATGTCTCACTGCATCCTGCAATGTATCATGAAGCCATGTTGGCCTCTTCCTAGTCAATGCAACATCTCTAGGTAGATCCACTAGCCCTTTTGGATCTACTGACTCTTCCTGATGATCTGAAGAGTAAACAATCGAACTAGAGTGATCTATATGGTCATATTTCATAGTCTTCTTCTCCTCACTATCAATATCTATGTGGAACACTCTGTATTCCACAAAAGTATCCTTCTTTTCATAAGGTTGTAACTTCATCTTCTTCACCTTCAGTATATGGATGTATATTGTCATGTATACAACTCCATGTTTGGATAGTCTACTCCATGTCTCAAACTAGAGACCATCTAATATTGTTGTCACCTGCAACCGTCATTATATCTCCCTCTTAGAGCTATCACATGTGACTAGTCATTCCTTCATGGTAACCTACCCGGAACAAAACAAGAACATCTCCATGGTAACCTCCATGGAATTTACAAGGTAACCTACCTAGGACAAAGACAACAACCAAGAATATCTCCTAGAGGAGATCAATTCTATCTTTCAAAGAAGTGCATCATTAGTACTAAAGAGTGAGAATTTACATAATTATCATAGTACCAACAATATTCAATACATTTGATAGGAAAAGTACTCGACAGTAAGCCTCAAGGGTTAGCTCAAGTGATTTTGAGCCAAACGTGAAGCTATCCCCAGTGGAGGAGGTCGCGTGTTTGAATCTCTTGTTCCCCATTGGGGTTAGGCGTCGTAATCAGGGCCAATAGTTTACATCCTTTACCATCCAAAAAGTGGGGAAGTACTCGAGAGTTTCACGTGAAGATATTCCATTGGAAAAAAAAAGTACTCGACGGTAATAGAACTCTAAAGATTGTTGTCCCAGTTACAAAATTTACTTGAGATGCAACAATATAAAATATCAAACCTGATATGAAAACCTAGAATCTTGTTGTTGTCCCATTTGATTTCAAGTTGCCAAATATTGTAGGAGACATAATCACTATTGCCTCCAACTCTTGAGCTTCCTCTAAGTGCATCAAATCTATGATCCTTTTGGATCTATTTTTACTGCTTGAACAAATGTTTTTTTTTCCAAGTATACATTTCCTACAAACACCGTCATGATATAATGTAGATACAAGTACATACCTCTAAAATTTGTAGCACCATCCAGCTTGTGTTCTAATTTCAAGGTTTGCACAACCAGAAATTGGAAACTGCAACTCAACTGGCATCTGGCAACTGCAACTGCAACTATAACTGACAACTGTAATGGAAACTGCAACTGTAACTGGTAACTACAACTACAACTATAATGAGAAATTTCAACTTTCACCAAGTTGTAATATGAGACCACCATGAGGTGTGTTAGGCTAGGGCGAGTTGATATATGGAAAAATGAATCTCAGCGTCCTCCAATAAATTTCTCAATGAGTTTGACAAGTTCATATCTATGCAACAACAAATTTCATGTGCAGCAGAAAACAAAAACTATGCAATGGAAATATTTCAACTAGCTATGATCTCATGTTGATGTTTATATGATGCTTAGATCTGATAGTTATTTCCTTATGATTTAATAACAATATTCACTTCCATACAACAGTTATCATAGAATAACTATACACTGAAAATCTCAATTATAGTACTGCAGCGAAAATAACAAGATCTAGAAATATTAACCATGCATAGTAAACACAAGAACACAAGAGTTTATCCTAGGAAACCCAACCTTGGGAGAAAACCCAACAAACTTTCTATAGAAGAATTCAGTCCAAGACATTACCAGTACATCACAATTAATAGCTAAAATAATATACAAAGAAGATCTTCCCCGAGGCTAGCGTCTCCAAGACCTAGCGCCTCACTAAGATGACCCAAAATAACCAAGCAAGAGATCCTCCAAGTACGGCACACTCTCCGAGATAACCATAACCAAGATATAGAAAAATAGCACAATTGCGGTTGCAACTGCCTTGTGCACACTACAGAAAAGAGAATTGCCTTCCCATCCAAATGAAATGAGCCAATCTTGTATTTATACTAATCTGGGCGCCAGTTTGGGGCCGACTTCTTATTTATGGATCTTGAGTTACTTTAGTATTTTCTTGTGGGGCATACTTCTCTTCCTGGGTCTTCAAGTTCTTCTTGGGGATTTTGTAATGGTGTAGATGGGTCTTCTTGTACTTTCTTGTGGAGAATAATTGCCCGAAGTTGCAAATCTCCAACAGTTCCTACATAAATAACATATACTAGGTCCATATTGTGTCTTCTTTGTAGCATCTCCCAAGTCAATACTCTATTATTCAAAGCTAACCACATGTGGATAATAGTTTTCTTTGGAGTCTTCACCTTCCAAATCTTTGATCACCACCATTTATCCACCTATTTATCTTGAAACCTTAGTGAATTATTGCCCAACCTAGTTGTGTCCTCCAAATTTGTTCAAAGACTGCCTTAGTTTATCTCCAAACTCTTTAATTTTAATGTGACCTTTCCTCAACTTCTCTATATAATTATCCCATGGAGTTGAATACTCTTCTCCTAACTAAAACATACCAAATGTCTTCCACCCCTAATGCCAAAGATCTATTGCACCGTCATCCATTACCTGATTTAATGTGAAAATCCCCATATCATGAAAATGGTGTATTAGATCCTCATGAAGAAATATGTTATTCCCACAACCCATAATGGAATTTGCACGCACTTTAACTAATCTTCCATTTCCAACCCTCCAAGCAAGAAACTTACTAATAATAGGAAAAACAAGCACTAAATATTTCCATTGATTTGAAACATTTTTTATAAGCTATAACATGATTTCATTTTATTCAAAATATGGATCATGGTGTTCTGAATCAATTCAAAAACTAATAAAAAAATGTACGTATACATAGCATTACAACTTTTTCAACAAAAAACTGAAATTGCAACATTAAGTGACTCCAATCATCCTATAGATTTGGATATTAACATTAAAAGAGAAGGAAATATAGCCACAACTGTAACATGTTCATAGTATATTAGAAAGTACCTTTGCTTACATAGATACCTATCATAATTCATTAATTTCTTCCTACTTCTACATTATCAAAAAATCTTGAAATAGTTATGCATAACTGCTTACATCACCTTGTTGTAGCATGCTTTCATTTTATTCAAAAGATGGATCACATTGTTCTAAATCAGTTCAAAAACTAATCCAAAAATGTCCTTTTCCGTAGCATTACAACTTTTTCAAAAAAAGACCAAAGTTACAACATTAAGTCAGTCTGACCATCCTATATATTCAAATAATAACAAAAGAGAAGGAAATATAGCACAATTGTAATAGATCTACACTATATTTGAAAATGTCTCTGCTTATGTAGATGCCTATAGACGTTTATTGATTTGTTCCTAGTTGTACTTCAACGAAAATCCTGAAATCATTCTGCATAACTGCTTGCATCACCATGCTATAATAAGCTTTGATTTCCCCACAATATAGATCATATTTCTATTAATCACTTTTGAAACTAATAAAAATTGTTCTTTTACATAGCATTACAACTTTTTCAAAAAAAGACTAAAATTACAACATTAAGTCAGTGCAACCATCCTATAGATTCAAATATTAACAATAAAAGAGAAGGAAATATAGCCACAACTGTAATAGATCTGTGATATATATGAAAATAAGTCTGCTTATATAAATATTGGAAATGTAAATAATAACTCTGCTCAAATCAAAACAACAATACTAGTACTTGTAAAATGACTTCATGCCAAGCGAGGTCCAATGTGCTACAATAGTGAACTGGTGAGCCAAAACTAAATCAAATGAAAAAGAAGTTGAATGCCATAAGTCTACTCCAAACCTCACTGAATTATTAGCATCAATATCTTTTGTTGATTATATAACCAATTTTGGGTGCCTATCAATAATAGGGATATCAATCTGAGCAACAAGTTAATCGAATGAACTAATAGGAATTGCATTCCATATATTATTAAGTTTAATCATTTATTATATTAACACTATACTATTCTCTTATCAAAACAAACATCAACTACACTTTGATAGAAATATCATAAGGACCATAATGACAACTTGTCAAGATTCCAAAACAGTCGAATACCACATGAATCGAGGTACTTTCACTCAAAGGATATCATTTTGAAAGGACCTTAGTCATGTTGCCTTGACACCCAAAAAAATCCATAATATTGATTTTAGAGATTCCCTAAATTTATTGGATCTTTCTAAACGAGCTTTATACAAGTTCTTCAATTTAATAATTCACACATCAGAAAAAACATTCACATATTTGATGTGTGGAATATACTTGAGAGTCCCTAATTGAGAGGATAAAAATATTTTTTTCTTTTTCCAAATAAATGGCCTATTATAGAGGCAAACATATATAAATAAAATGTGATATCTATGTTCAATTTTTAAAAAGGACCAAAATGAACGATGTTGAAGGTTCAATATTTCAAGCACTCTCACATTTCTCATCATATTTATGATTAAATCCTCGTGGCATATGGGAGGTTTCCATGGAACAACGAAATATCATGTTATTTTGTAAGGTTTATTTATGCAGATTTTTTTGAGAACATGAAGCCTAATTATACAAACCTTCCATCAAAATACTACAATGTTGGAAAAGGTTGAACATATAATCGAAGAAGTGCCTTTCAAGAGCCTACTCTACCTCATCCTCCACCTACCCTGGTATCTCGCCCACCTAGCGTGCAAACTTTATGTTGAGAGATGGAAGTTACCTCTCAAGTCAGTTGAGAGGCAAGAGTTGTCATAGATAATAGCTTGCACTTAGAATTTATTGGGATTGATGTTGGTTTGAATTGATAGAGAACTCGAGTAATTACCCACGATGCATATATTTATAAATCTAATGTGGGGTTAGAATCGATGAGTTGTGAAGACTCATGGCTTATGCAGAGCATTGTCGAGATGGCTAGCAAGATTTACTCACCCATGAGAGAGAGAGTATGGGATCAGTATGCACTAGAGTTCATTATTGTTTCATGTATTAAGACAATTTGGTTATAAGATGCGGACATTTGCATGTCCAAAGATATATGACACAAAAATTGTCCATGCTTGTTAATTGCATTTCACTCATATGATTAACGATCATTCATTCAAGGAATCAACGAGTGTAAACTTGGATAACAATAATGAGGTACATTTTCCTAGATATACATATATAATTGTATGGACACCTTTAACAATGTTTAATTGAAAAATTTTATATCTAAAGTTATGTGAACAAACTTTTCTGAAATTGAAATGTTGTTCATAGATTCCCTGTCCATTACTTGGGACTTTGGGTATGGAGTAACTCTCCTCTTCACTCTTTGGAGTTATTCCAAAAATTCCAAATATTGTGACTTCACAAGTACTAAATGTTCAAGTTTTTAATTATGGTTCAAAGTATTTTCTATTAAATAATACCCATGATAATATTCGTGTATTTTAATTCGGAATTACATAATACTCGTGATACTTAAACGAAAAATAAGAAATGTGTTTGTCCTAATGGACTGGGATGGGGCTCACGTGGACCATATATTGAGTAGACGTAATCTAGAAGACAAGAAGGAAGTAGTCATAAATTGATCTTGTACACAAATGAAAACATTCAAATGACAAAATTGGATGATTTGCAGGTTGAGAAAGAAGAAAACAGAGGGGAATGCTTCAAATAAGGCTTATACTCACAAAAATGGAAGTTAGGTCTGGTGGGTTTTTTTCTCTCTCTTTATTTTATTTCTCCTTAAATAAGAAACAACATTGTCGGTCTGAACTATCATAACAATTTCTTGAATCTTCAAGATCAAGGTGGGTTAGCTATCGCTTCCAATGCACTTTTTAGCCATTCTTGAATATATTTTTGTAACTGTGCTACAGTTATATCTTTTTTCACTCTAACCCTGAACAATTCATCTTCAAGGTCTTCAACATGTCACATTGTTGTTGTGCCAAGAATGATTGGTTTTCATTCTCGTTCACGAAATTGACAAGACAACATCAAATCTCGTCTTCTGGAAAATTCATGAGTTCATCGAACTCTATTCCCCATGAAACTCTTAATATACCTAGCTCATCTTGCATTTGATATCTTGTCAACAACATGGAATTCCTCATTAGGGGTAGGACTTCAAGCTCCTTGACAATATATGTTACCTGCAAAAACAATGAACTCCTTCTTTCTTCAAGAGTATCACAGGTGGCGCTCAATTGTCCAAGCGTAACAATTCTTCCAAGCCAACTAGGTTTACTTGATTTAACCTATTTTTAGAGGGAAGATCCTATTTATGTCTCATAATCTC
>JZKD02S2171336.1:9349-21388 GCA_000966675.3 Picea glauca
ATTTGGTTCGAATTACTGGTCATCTTATTTTCCATTGATTGAGATCACAGCAGGTCATTCAATTCCTTTGTTTGCATAGGGAACAACCATGAATGAAAAACACAACATTCAGAGCAGTCCATTTTGGGCTTAAAATATAAGCAAGCAGACAGGTTCAACTTTCAGGGATGGATATCCCATGCACAGTTCAGATTAATGACTCTTGTGCATTTAGAGTTTCAAAGTCGTGCGAGGCTTAATGACCAGGAAGGAAGCCCCGAAGTGCCGAAGCACGTGGCACTTATCCATTGTGACATCATATGACATCAAGGCACCTCATCACGTTGCAACATTACCACTTTGGGAGTTTTCCATTCAGAGCAAGTGCAGTTCTTCGAAGCTCGGAGCTCTCAAGTCCCAAAATGTTTAGGAAAAGGCAACTTAATCCAATTTTAATTAGCGATACAAACACACTAATCACTTTGCGAGTTCGGCCCTTCGAGAGTTACACAAACTCTACATGCAGAAATTCCCGAACCCAAAGTGATGAAAACTCTTGGATTTCATCAGAGACACATGGAACACATCCAACACTGACATGTGGAATTCAATTTAGGCACCTTTAGGCATGTCATTTTCTCATTCTTGAGTGACACGTAGCACTCCCCTTTTTGTGACACATCAACAACTTTGACATCATATAGCTTTAGGCCACCATGTCAGATCCGAGAGATTGTCCTCCGAGAGGTATCCTTGCTTAGTAACCCAAAAATCCTGAAGCCCAAAATGCCGAAGACTCGGAAGCTCCCAAGCGCCAAAATTAGCCCCATCTATAAACATGATTAGAGGGATTCCGGAGTTAGCAGGCAGATAAATTTTAGCAAGGGCGCTAAATTAGTGGGATTTCCCAGATCACGGATTGCGACGAGATCAACAACCACATTTCATTGTGGGATCATAAAGCGCTCGAACGCTAAAATTTTAGAGCGGTACCGCAATTAGAACCACAATATAGCTAAATAAATACGTGGCAGTTGGTGGTGGATTGCAGGGGTCAGAGCGGTGTGGATCCAAACCGCCCTTGGCAGCTCCCGCAATCACTACTTATATAGGGTCCAATCCTAGATTAGTGCATAGAAACATAAGTTGTGTGAATGTCACAATGAGAAGAAAAGAATTAGAAGACCGCGTCCAGTCTGTCACTAGAGGAAAGAGAGAAATCAACTACGCCCCTTAAATGGAAGCATGGAGGATCTGGTCAAGGAGACAGAAAGTTGTTAGCCTGAATTAGTTAATGAAAGTAGTTGAACAATTGACACCCCCCTTAAATGGAAAGCATGAAGGATCTGACCAAGGAGACAAAAAACGGTTAGCCCAAAGTACCACCAAGGGTAGTTTTTCATGCATGCCTAGGTTGACTCGAGTTTCCTTCTGACAGAAGGAACATAATAGAAAAGGGAAGACACCAACTACTATCTAGATTATAAATACATCAGATGAATGTTTTGAGAGGGTCGAATGGTTGAGCATAGCTCCCCTTTTGTAATATTTTGACTAAGCAGAGTTGTTCTTTGGTTATGGATGGGACTTGAGACATTTTCGTTAATAGAAATCAGTTTCCTTTCATCATCTTGTTTCCTCTTACTCTGAAATGATCATGATTGGATGATCCATATGAGATGTTGTGGTTGTGTTATAATGGATGTTTGATTATAATGCTACTATGAATGTTTTTTAGTGTTTTAAACTTTAAGATCAAGAGGTTCTTTTGACTAAGTTTTTCTTCTCCTAGTTTCTTGAAGGCCTGATGCTTATAGCAAAACTATTCACCTTCCTCAATAAGTCTTCCTCCTATTCACCTTTATCCTTAAACCACTGACTAAATTTAATCAGAACCTCATTTTCTTATGCATGCTAGCCCATATTTGTGTGTTAAAATATTCTTATGTTGAGTTTTGTCCATTTGACCTTTCATTATTAATTTTCATTCACAAAATTTTTTGATGGGTACTGGGCTTATCCTCTCGCAATATGAGGGTGAATCTCAATGCTAATACACTGAATGATTTTAGACATTTTGCTATGCAATATTGGCTTCTATTTAAAAATAAGAAAAGCATATCAGTGCACACCCATAGAAGGTGACTTGATGCATTCCTTATATAGGTGCACTAGTGAACGTTTTAATATTTTGTGATGTCACAAACATCGATTCTTCATTAGATAATAAGCATGTCATTGCATCTATATTTAAGAACCATCCAAATAGGTTTACACATTTTATTATAAAATATAGTATTTTTATTTTAAAAATAATTCAAAAATTAATCGGTGTGTTTAATAGCCCCAACACACACTAGTTCACCTAGAAAGTGCACCAATCCACAATTTTTTTTAAAATCTAATGTTGAGCTACAAACACTTAAATGCTCAAATGCGTCTATCTATCAAGTGCACCGATGTAGGGTAAAATAATAAAAAAAATTATTTAACCATTATTTTACCATTCCTTCAATGCTTCCAACCATACAAACATTAGTACTCACCATCCCTGTATGACCGCCTCATCATCAATGATATTGTGTTGTCATATTTCTCGAGTCTTTCACTTCACCGGTGGATTTGGTTCATTTTTTAATTTTGTAAAACAATATTGTTATCAACCAATCTAGCACTTGTGCAAAGCCTTCACAAGATGCTTGACAAGTGTAACGTATGGAAGTAATTGCCAATGCCAACTAAGAAATTACTTCCCTCATTTTAGTGAAGGATCAAGGTCCAACACAAGGGAGGATTCCCTAGTAACCTCAAAGAATCCTATGGCAAGGCAAGGTAAGTCTACGACCCCTTAATCTTGGTTATTCAATTGTACCATTAGATAGGTTAGGGTTCAAGGCTAGGTCAAGGTGATTTAGACAAAGAAAATTCAATGTGTGTGTGAGGGGTGTTTCTAAGACAATGAGAGATATTCACCACAACAATTCAATCAAGTAAATGCCCCAAAACACTAGCTATCAAAGAAAAAAAAGGCTATAATAAAACTTGAATCAAGAGATGATTCACTTTAACATATAACACGTTTATGACAACAACAAATAAACAATCCTAAAATAGTAAAGAATGCAATGAAAGATGCATTAAATGCAAGCTAAAAGACTAGCAAAACAATGACCGATGATTGTTGAATTAAATTAGCATAAAACAAGTTTAAATATACACAAGATGTCAAGCCCTAATGGCTAAAACTAACAAAAATTCTGCAATAAATGATGTTAGAGATGATTTGTAATACCCCTAGGCCGAGCCCCAATTGTAATGTAAATATAAATGTACATATCGGCTAGTGAGCCAGAAAATTTTGGGCCAGAGTGCCTTTGTATATATGAATTTTGAGGCCAGAGTGCCTGTGTGGTTATTAGGATGGAAATTCAGAAGTTAAAATGACTAGTGAGCCTATCTTTGCATTATGTAATCACACTAGAATATTAATGAAAAACATCACTGCTGCAGAAAAAGTAGACATAAAGAGTATGGGGGAGCTAAACTCCACGTGAAAGAGAAAAAGGGGGCTAAGAGTCTAGGAAGAGGGGCTAAGAAAAGGGGAATTAATCCAAGGAAATATTATAATATTATTTCCTAAAGTCAAAAGTCATAGGATATGATTTTATCCTAAGCTCCTATGGAAGAGGAACAAATTAAAAGTGTGGGGGAAAAGATAGTTCCTATGGTGACAAGTGTCATAAAGGGAGCATGCAAATATATTGTGGGAACTTAGTGTAATTTTCCATTTGGGCTATCATTCCTGGATGATTCCTAGAGATTTTCACTCACTCTCCTATCATGTGTACCTTCTTGTTATCTCCATGCCTATATTGAGAAAGATTGGGATTGTTTTCTGGGAAAATTAGACTAAAGAGGCGGGTTGTCAGGAATGTGTTCTATTGAAGAAACGAGTTTTTAGGCCTGTTAGCATTCTCTCCGGGTGACAAAACTATTGGGAATTGATTCCCAAGGTGCCAAACTACAACTACAAGTCTTTGAGACTTCCTTTCTGACATGTTGTTGAAGCCCCAGAAAGGGAAGTGGGGAAGTCGAAGGACTGTTAAGCAGAGAAGGAGCACACTTTCTGGGGTGGGGCATGCATGTGGGGAAAGAGGGATTGCAGGATGTCTTCTAAAGTTGACACATGAGTCTGAACATTGTTTTTGTTTGAGAAACCTTAGCTTGGTTAGGATTCATTTTCCCAGGTGGAGTTTTATCCCCAACTCTAGGGTGACCTGTTGTTGAGTTTATGATAAACAAAGTATAAATCTGGGAGGAAATTATGAAGTCTGCACATATTTGGTGGCTTATTTGTACTAGATAAGTGTCCATTATGTGTTTGTTTAATTATTATGTCCATGTTTATATCTTTTCTGTTATGGGTATTTGTTGTTTTAATTATGCTTAAGTATATATGTTGTTAGAATTGCATAGAACTGTACATTTATGTGCATATGTAGAGTTCTCTGTAAAATCAATGGTATCATAGTTGGAAATTTGGTGTGGCATATCCTAGCTTAGGGCTAGGTATGTCTCTATCTTAGTATGGACAGTTTGCAGGATGAAAATATCCACGTAAGTGGTGAAGAGAGAATGACTTAGTTGGTTTAGATAAGAATTGCAGACATCTTAAAGTCTTGGTAAGCCTTAGAAATTACTTAGAAGAAATCCATGACTTGCTAAGTCTTGGATAATATTGTTAAAAATGAGAAAACCACATGTTTTTCTTCAGAAATATCATAGACGTCAACTCAGCGCAACAATTTGATCTTGACAGTTGGTGATGGCACATAGCTATCAGAGTGTTCCAAAGAAATTTCGTTGGGGACTCCAACAAGTGGAACTCCAAGAAGCAATCTAGACCCTTGATCCATCGAAGAGAGGTTTTGAAGAGATATGGACCATTGTATTTAGTGCGAGGAATAATGTCAGAGTTTGATGATTGGAGTAGCTCAGATGCCGAAGCAGAGACACTCTGATGTGGAAGGCTCCGAGAAGCAACCTAGATTGTAGATCGACGAATAGCCAATAAGTAATCTCAGTCGTAGATCGTCAGGGGTTCCACTTACATGAGGCTAAGAGGGAGAGTGATGTCATGTTGATAAGGAGGGCCAACATGTCTAGAGATTGACATGTGGTAGCCTTTAATTTGTACAAAGGACCGAGTGTGAGTCTTTGATGGTTTTAACCCTTGGAACAGGTGTCCAAACCCTATTTATCCGATCTATAGGTTGAGAAATATCAACCATTCATCGAAAGGGTATCAGTCAAAGTGAGTTGCGACCCCAGAGGGGGATGCATTTCAATTGGAGGAACTCTGAGAGAGAGAACCAAAGTTGCTGATTAGTTGGAGAGTAACCTCGGTCATTGGATCCTAGGTGGTTGGGCTCAAATGGGAGGTACTCTGAGGAATGATTTGAGTCATTGATAGAAGAGTAGGTGCGATGTAATGACAACCATCGATATATCATGGATCCCACAAGGTCGATTAAGGAGAGGTGAAAATGAATGGACATTAATCTTTGTGCAATTTAGAGGCACCGATGTAATCCGATTCATTGATTTCCTGAATCCTGGGACCATTAGATCCGTTAGAGGATGTTTTCAAATTGAGGTTGTCAGAGTGAGCAGGGAAGGAAGGAATGGAAGCATTCCAATGGGAAGACTCTGATGATGAAGAAAGGCTCTGAGTAGGTCAGAGCCGTTGATTTGGAAGGATGATAGGGAGAGGACTCGATGGGATAGATGGAATATGACACATCAATTCCATGTCGAATGACATGAGTGAAAAGCAATCATGTGGGTGCCATGTGGCAATGAGGTGGATTTTTCCACTAGAGACCCAAAAAATTTGGAGGAATGTAACTTTGAATCTAGATATGGGAACCGAGCATGGTTACATTCATTGGAAAGATATCGATGAGCAAAGTTAATATACAAGATTTATTTAGAGAGATGTAGCACTTTATGAAAGAGGAATTTTGACACCCCATCAACCTAAGTAAGGATTAAGAGGTCGGGTGTGTTACAAAGGTCTATTAGAGTGAGTGGTAATAACCTGATCTGAAGTCTACCTCATTGATAAGATTGTCTTTCTCTGATACCACTTTGTAACATACCTGACCCCCTAATCCTTACTTAGGTTGATGGGGTGTTAAAATTCCTCTTTCCCCAAGTGCTTCATCTCTCTAAATAAACCCCATATATTAACTCTACTTGTCGAGAGATTTCCAATGACCGTAACCATGCCCAGTTTCGATATCTAGATTCAAAGTTATAATGGAAAAATCCACCTCATCACCACATGGTACCCACATGAATCCTTTTCACTTGTTCCATTCGACATGGCATGGATTTGGTGGTTTCCACCTATCTCATCGATTCCTGGCCTTATCATCCTTCCAAATCAATGGCTTCGACCTACTCGAAGCCTTTCTTCATCATCAGATTCTTCCCATCAGAATGATTCAATTCTTTCCTTCCACTCTCACACCAACAACCTTAGTCCGACAACATCCTCTAATGAATTTAACGATCTTAGGAGTTGGGAATCAATGACTCTGATTGTGTCAATGCCTCTAACTTTCACAATGATTAACATCCATTCCTTTTAACCTATCCTTACTTGACCTCGTGGGACCCATGATAGATCATTGGTTTTCATTACATCATGCTCACTCTCTTATCGACAACCCAGATCATTCCTCGAACTACCTCCCATCGGGTCCCAACCACTTGGGATCCAACGACCGAGGTAAAAACTCACTCCAACCGACACCCCTCCAATGAACGGTTGATATTTCTCAACCTATATATCGAAGAGCTAGGATTTTGACACCTGTCCCAAGGGTTAAAATCATTAGGGACTCACACTCGATAATTTATACAAATTACAGGCTACCATGTCTCAACCTATGGACATGTTGGCCCTTCTTGTCATCATGACGTCACTCTCCCTCTTAGCCTCACTTAAGAGAAACCCATGATGATATATGACTAATATTTTATCTCAGTTATTCGTTGATCTATGGCATGGGTTTCTTCTAGGATCCTTCCCCATCAAAGTGTTTCTGCTTCGACATCCAAGCTACTTTGATCATCAAACTTTGACATTATTCACCGCACTGGATCCAATGGTTTATATCTATCTGAAGATACTCTCTCATGGATCAAGGATCCAGTTTGCTTCTCGAAGTCCCCCCCCCCAATTCCGTGATCATCCTAAGCAATGGGGGAGTTTGGTTATTATATTGAAAAAAATGTTTATAAAACTGAGGATGAGAAGAGAAGAAGTAGAAAATAAGAAATGTTGATGTCAAACATTGTTGGAGTCCTTTTTCTTGTCTTTATGTAGGTGGCTTATGGTTGGCATGATGGTTGTTCTGCTTTATCATTTTTCTCTTGAGGATTTCCCATTCATGCATTTTGATATTTGGAGGTAGCAGACATGCTTTTAACTGTACATGGGATTCCTCTGATCCTTATATAACTGCTTTTGGAGTTCCTGACTGATGGTTGGCAGCTGGAAGGTTCAACTCAAATACTGAAGGAATGAAAAATTGCAAGTTCCTTTTGAGTTTCGATGTAGCCCCCAACTGCTCTTGTTGTGGTAACCCTTAAGATGTTGTCTAGTAAATGGTTAGGGGTGTGTTTAAAAAATTCCGGGAGAACATGTGCCATTCCTTGATGGAGTGTTGTTCCTTAATTCCAATTGATTTTAGTTGTCCCAAGAAATCCANACATTGGTGTTAATTTATATCGTTGTCCATCTTTCTTGAACTCATATGTGTTTTCCTTACCATCATGGTGAACTTGTCAATCAAACAACCATGGTCTTCCCAACAGTATGTGACACGCATCCATCTCAATCACATCACATAACACCTTCTTCTAAAAACTCCCTATTTGAAAATTCGATAAAAAATGCTCAGTCACAGTCACCTGTTGTCCCTTGTTCAACCAAGAAACACAGTAAGGGTTCGAATGGTTCAAACTTGTCAAGTTCAATTTGTTCATGACTTCATTCGATACCAAATTTTATGTACTTCCTCCATCTATAATCAAGTTGCAACATTTTCCTTGAACCTTACATTTTGTTTTTAAAACTTTCTGTCGTTGTTCTAGTTCCTTTGCCTCTTTTTGTTCAGATTTAAGAAACATGTTTTAGAAAAACAAATTCTCACTTTGTTCTTACTGAAGAACAATCACATTTTCTCCAACTACTGAAGCTTTGTCAGCCTGTGTGACTTGTTCCCATGCTTCACCTCTTCTCCCCGAAGTTTTCCTATCTATACATTCAGACTTCTTTTTTCCCTCTACACCATGATGATAACAAGTGATTACATATCTTCCCTTTTCTCTTCTAAATCCTCTACCTATACTAGCTTCATTTCCTCCTCTGCCACCTTGACCACTGGAAAATTCTTCTTCCTTTTCACTACCTTTAGTTGTCCCTACTTTACCTCATCCTTTACAACTTATTCCTCTACCTATAGGATGTGTTTTCCTCTTAATCATTTCTTCTATCTTCAGGGAAACTTGAAGCTTCATCAACAATGCAGAAATAGTGTGTGCTCATTTCATCCTGAATTAAATACTTTAAACCATTTACATACCTTGCAACTTGTTGGAATTCTGGTTCCTTGAGAACTTCCCTAAGTGACATCCTAAAGAAATATTCAGTGTATTCATGAACATATGTCTTCCTTTGTCTGAGGTTCTGGACTTGTTGGAACAAATTTTGCTGGTAATCGACATGAAGAAATTTCTCTTTAACCTTGGTAATCATCTTCTTCCAAATTATGATTTTCTCCAGCTGATTATTCACTCTATCCTTCTACAACATATCCCACCATAGTGTTGCATGGCCTTTCAGTTTCGTAACAACAAATATTCAATGTATTCACGAACATATGTCTTCCTTTGTCTGAGGTTCTGGACTTGTCGGAACAAATTTTGCTGGTAATCAACAGGAAGAAATTTCTCTTTAACCTTGGTAACCATCTTCTTCCAAATTTTGATTTTATCCAGCTGATTATTCACTCTATCCTTCTACAACATATCCCACCATAGTGTTGCATGGCCTTTTAGTTTTGTAAGAACAAATATTACCTGATTCGGATCTTGAACATTTTCATACTCGAAGTATCTTTTGAGTTCTCCAATCCAGTCACTAAGAACATAAGCTCTCAGACTACCAACATAACATGAAACCTAAACCTTTGCACTACCCCTGTTACCCAAATACAAAATAAGTCTAGTTGTTGGGTCTCTTTCATCACCATCCCATTCATCTTTGATTTCTTCTTCTTGCTCTGAGTATACTTCATCATCTCCATTCCTACGATTTTTCAATCCTCTATTCTTCTTCTCAAATTTTCCATTTCTCGATTTCCTACACCTCCCCTTCCTGCTCCTCTCCTTCATGAAGACATTCCTCCAAGTTGTAGGTGTCTCACCAGCATCCACATACCTCACACGGTTCTGTAACCCAACTTGAATTCTTGCACTCTTGTTGAGCAACCACCACGAACAAGTATTTTGTAACCTATATCATGGAAGTATATTAGATGCTAATCCTAGAGAAGAACCGAGCTCTAATACCACGTGAGGTAATTGGGCTACAACACACACACATACACACAATTATAGCACACACCCTGCTACATAATGTACATTGGAAAAGAAAAATAGAAATACTTTTTCTAAATAATGAGGAATCCACTGGAAACTAAAACACTCGAAAACCAAAGAATTTCAATACCATTCATTTATTAACTAAATGCAGAGAACATATTTCTATATTACATCGAGCCCGAGCTAAAAAGATTGCCATGAATTTCTTCTTGTGTGGCTGAAAACCACTACGAAATCATCCAAAGGGTAATGGCCTGCGTTTATGGCCTATGATTCTATTTTTCCTTCCTGTGTTCTCACCCAATATGGAATCTTTCTCTCCAGTCCACCTTCTATGATTTATTTTCTTCGTGGTTCACCAACCCCCTTCAAAATCATGTTCCATTTATTTTTAAAACTCCTCCTCGGCTCTGAAACGATTTTCCTTCCCTCCAAGAATGAGTTGTTACTCAAACTTTCTCTTTGTCTTTCAGATTGCTTCAACTTCCCTTTAGCCTCAGTTCATCTTTTTTCCTTTAGCTACGAATGATCATGAATGCATACCAACATGGGAAAATAAAATGCATATGACCATAGTGTTGCAAATAAACAAATATCATGACACTTGTAAATTTCATTATGTGTGTGTGTTTCAACATGAGTTTCAACACGTGTTTCAACATGAGTTTCAACACGTGTTTCAACATGACACTTGTAAAATTTCTCTATATGTGGCAGTTTCAACACAAGTTTCAACACATGTTTCAACATGAGTTTCAACACATGTTTCAACACGAGTTTCAACATGTGTTTCAACACACGTTTCAACACGAGTTTCAGCACGTGTTTCAATATGAGTTTCAACACGAGTTTCAACATAGCAAGAGTAGTTGCAGGAGTAATCAGTAGTTCGAATTTACAACAAACTGACTAAATAAAAATGGACCACTATCACAGTCCTTATTTGACTTATTTCCTATTTTCAAAATGGAAATATTTTTGGGTGATGCAGATTACCTGAGCCCAAGGATGCTCCTGCATTACCTACTCTCCATCTGTCAAAGGTGTCAAAATGGACTGGTTGTCACATAGTACCTCTGCTGAAAATTTGGTACTTAGTCGGCTGGTATTCTAGATCTTTAGGGTCCATGCCTCCAACAATTCCACGCCAAAGTGAGGTGGTGTCCAAGATTAGTTGAATATGGGCACTCAACAGTAATGCCCTTCAAAATTTCTATTCGACTCACCATTTATGTGATACATTTTTCACGTGATTTACCCAACATTTAAACATGATGTGGGCATAAAAAGAGTCAGATGGTCTGATTGCTCCTAAAGAAAAATACATGAAATTGTTCATGGTTGGAGTCTCCCTTGCAATAAATTCAGGTTCTCTGACTGGGCATACTTGGCTCATGATGATCCATATTAGCAATGAAGGGAATTTGACTGGGCAACCATTCTCTTGGAAATATTTATAGTTTCTCTTAATTAGGGCAACAAGGTGATCTACCCAGTCGAACTGTTCCCCCGTCTAGAAGATTTGGCCAATAGGTTCTATCATTATAAGCTTCACGTTGCACATTCACCTTGTGGTAATCATGCATAGTGATACTATGATGCATGTCCATTTGGCATGGAGGTTCTTGAATTTGTTGATCAACAAACCTTTGAATTATTTGTTGATGTCCCTCCAGTGAGAGTATGAATCCATTCGTTAGGGTTCAATGTTTTTGGGACTTGAGTGCCCCCATGAAGAAGTATTGTAATTTTGTGGATCATGTCTCCTATGATCCTGACTGGGAAATGTAGCTACATATGGTCATTATGGTACCGACTACAAAGGAATTTGGTAGCCTCTTCCTTCCACCCATCAAAGTCTACAACTTGGGGTGTGCCTAGGAAGTGCTAGATGTCTGTTGCCTCAAGGAAATTTTTCCCTTCTTTCCAAACACAAGCTTCCATCCCCCATGCCATGAAGTTTTACTTAATGTCAATACCAATTGATCTCTTCTATGTGGGTGCTACGAATATTTTCCATTCATGCTTGCAACTCGGTTGCACCAGTTTTATCAAACTTGGTATTTGTTCTTGGTTCAACCAGTGAATATTCAACATGAACCCTCATTCTCGGCATTTTTGTGAATTCTTGGAGGTCGGATTCTTCTTTCTTGAGTTCAAGGCTCAAATGCACAGATGAGATTTATGTGGTGGATTATGGGTGTTAAGAACCAAACATCAATATAGCATAGAAAAACCTCAGGAAAAGTGCTCAACGCCTTGAAAAAAGATAATTTTAGATAATAAGCCTCTTCGAGGGGGAAACCTCCTTTTACCCCACTTAAATGTTCAAGTACAAGATGATTCGAAATGAAAATGTCTCCTTGGTATATATAGGAGACT
>JZKD02S2171380.1:0-14708 GCA_000966675.3 Picea glauca
TAAGAGTATTTACACCCCTAGGGGTCTTGTTGATCGAACTTGTGTTTAAAGACTCCATTCACCCAAATATTAAAGGCACTAATCTGATTTTAGCATTGGAGATATAAAATACTTGCCTCAGTAAACGTGAAAAGTCATTCTCTTGAGATGGTCTAATTTGGATTCAATTCTATGCTTTATATGCTTGGTTGAGCCACTAGGGCGCCTCAATTTGCTAAGTATTTCTTGTTGTTGTTATAACATTTCATCTACAGCCATTAGGGCTGCAAAAACCCTAACACATTTTCATTCATAACTCACTACTCAACCGTTGAAAGTTGCAAAAAGTTTGCCACATTAATCTACTAAGGCTAGCACACTTTTTGGGTGGATTGTTGGCAAGTTTTGACGGTTGACTTCTCTGCTGTAATAACTTGTTTGTTACATCCATAAGGCTGATAATTATTTCTGCAAAACTTGTTTACAACAGCCTTACATTGTTGCTAAAGTTTTATGCTATCTTCTTGAGCTAAACTAGTCAATTTGCTAGCTTGTCTATTGTACTTTTCACTAAGCTTTGAGCAACTTCATTTTGCAGCTGTCATTATCTTTTGTTACTGATATACATCATTGTTTACTGCTGCAATTAGGGACAGCAAGCTTAACTTGCTTGTCCACCTAACATTATACGCATATACTTGGCTTGTTCTTGTGTCTCGGGCAGGTACATCACTTTTTACAGGTACTCTTATCTCTTGGCAACTTTTGGCTGCAACCAAGACTCTTTCTCAAGCCCTTTTGTGCTTAGTATCTTGACCTATAGGGGCTACACTTCCATCATTCCACTTTCCGTATCATTTCCCCCTAGGGTCACCCGGGATCCCCCCCTTGAGGTGATTCTTTCATCTCTAAAGTGACGGGAATACATGCCTAAGGTGACAGTGGGTAGGTGTTCTCTAAGTTGTCGCCATTTGGTGGTTGGGTCGGGCTTTGCCCAACCTACAACTTGTGTGATAACAACACCAATTATGAATCATTGAGACATATGACTTATCTTTGCCTTGCTAAGGGTATTTCTTGGCAGCAAACTATTCCCTATACTCCTTAGTAGAATGGTGTGGAGCATCAGAATAAAGCTATCACAGAGATGGCTCATTGCATGCTTCACTCTTAGAGCATGAAGCTCCTTTTTTGGGAAAAGGTAGACATTTGTGCAACATTTATCATCAATCACACACCGACTCACGCAAAAACCAATATGACTCCTTATAAGTTATGAGTAGTTGCATGGGCAAAAGCCCTCTATCTCTGATTGGTAGATCTTTGGATCAGGTGCATGGGTCCACCCGCCTCATAAAAGGCGTGATATTTCACTTGTCCATTACAGTCCTCACAAGATTCTAGTTGGCTATAGTGTGACTTTTCATGGGTATCGTCTCTATGACCCCACCTCTTACCAAGTGGTTGAGCATCGTGATGCTATCTTTGATGAGCCTTTTCCTCAGGGTACATCAGGATCTCTTCCATTGCTCCTTTCCAATAATGATTTGAATAACGGATCTCCACATTATCCATGGATCATGTCTCTCCTCTCACTGGGTCACTTGTTGATGATTCCTTGATAGTTGTAGTGGACCTTTCCTCATCTCCATCTGATGTTGGTCAAGTATATGCACTCCTCCGAGTACTTCATCCACAATGGTGAGACAGTCTACTAGAACCCCTTCTTCCTTTAGTCCCTCTTCTGTCCTGGATGTATCTCCCAGTCCTCTATTTTTAGACAAGTTTACTACCACCCCAAATGTACAGCCTAGTGATACTTCTCCATCTTGTGACACTCAGTTCAGTGATGATACTTTCCACTTGGATGAGCAGCTGTTGGATTATCATCTCTTCCCTTTTTCTCATTGTCTCTATCTTTCTCTCTCATTTATAAAAGAAGAAGGGACATGATATATAAGCTATTTCACGCCATAGCTTAGCTGGCCTCATGGATGTTCTGAAGAAAATCTATATATATCCATTTATCTATCTATCAGCGTCTTCATATATACCAAAAACAAACTTAATCTGAAATGAACAAATATAAATGTACACTAGCAAAACGATGCACTATTTTTCATTCAGAAGTATATAAAAGCCATCCTAATAAACCTCTATTTGTTCATTCCATGAAAATTGGGTCATGTTGGCAAAACGAATTGCAAATCACCTTTGTAAGAAAGAAGTTGCCAAATGCGATTGCAAGAATGAATAGTGTACTGCAAACACAGGAGAGGGCACTGTTAGCAAGTAAATATCAGACAAATACTATAATGTGCCAAGCAAATTGGAAAAAAAATTTAAATAAAATTGGCATTTAGTTTTGTCTCTATTCTATGTAGTAAAAAATAAATGCTTTAAATCCTACCAGGCACCATGCAAATATATTATATAGGCAAGTGAGAGCAATATCCAGAGCGCTGATAAACCCCTCCCATGGAAATGGAATGTTGTCCTCATAGTATTTACCAATAACGTAAATATGCCCAACACCAGAGTCAGAATTGGTAAGTTTCCACGGAAATTCCGCCATTGGCTATCTGACATGTCCTGTGTATATTTTTTTCATACCAATCCAACATAATACACGAAGTTAGTGAATCAAAACAGTAGGAAAAGCTAGTCCTAGTGTATCTCAGAGGTCAGCAGCAGACTAACAACTGCATTATTTTCCACATGATGTAACTTTTAAGCTTCGATTGAACTTTCCAACAGACTTCTTTGGTGAAATATTCCATTTTTTAGTAGACAAATCACAGTAATCTTTGATCACTATCTTTTTAGACATCAAAATTTGAGATGAAATTACAAACAGAAACTGATTCTGAGAGGCAACTGCAACACAGAAGTTACCAATAGGATATATAAATGAGCCTGTCTACAGTGCAGAACCCAAAAATCCTAAACCTATAAAACGACCTTAAACAACTGTCTTATTAGAAACTTAAAAGTGCAGATATCTAGCCCCATAGGGCATAAAGTTACAAACTATTTTGACTTCTCCTCATTCCTAATGTTGCAGATTGAAAATACTACCCCTTAGAAGATGCTACAGGTGCCTTCTACCATAATGAATGCTAAAAAATAAGAATTTATGTGACATTTCATGTATCTGTTACCATTTATAGTTTTCTTCCACTTTATAGTAGAAGTTGCCAAGGTAGCCATAGAGATGGGAGGTTTTTACTAGCAGGGAGACAAATATTGTTATAATAGTCGATGATAATCAGCTTCAGCAGTAGTTAATCAGTCAATTAGTCTAATTTTGTCGGTCAATCTAATTAATTAAAAAAGTAGGAGTTAACGGAAAAAAAATCAGTAAGTCAATCATACTATGTCAACACTCTGCTAGTCTAATTAACGCAAAAAGTGGGTGTTTTTGTTATAAAAAAGACCTTTAAGCCCTAAAAGAATACGTCTGGTACAGTTTGTGGATAGTCAGTGGAAAAATAGTTCCTGACCAAGTGCAGTGCCATACGGCCCTTGAAGATTACTCGGCCTGAGTTGGAACTCAACTTCTCAGGAAAATCTTCTGTCATCTTTTGTACGCTCTTAAACTTGCAAATTTGATGATAGTAAGTTCCATTTCGATGTTACAGTTATTCTAAAGTTGTTCCATGTTTTTATTCATGACTTGGATCTGTTTTTAATAAATTCTAGATTAGTTCGAGGAAAGAATGAAAAAGCAAATCCCAGCCTCTAAATTCAACCTCCACATCCCAGATTCTATATGTTTTCAGAATTAGTTTTATCTAGTCAGATTCCAACCTTTATATCAGCAGATATAGTGTTATAAGTTCTGTTAGTAGCAGATTCAGCATTCATGTTCAGATTCAGCCCAGATTCAAGAAAAATTCAGATTTCACATGCATAAATGTTTCCATCTATAACAAAGGGATTTTATTGGAAAACAATGTTGGTATTGTTACCACCCAGGATGCATGAAGACTATGTACCTTGGTCGAAGACCTCATCTAACAGGTTGTTCATTGAAGACATGGCCTTTGGAGTCCTTATTGCAGATTTGATGCACGTTTTCTCAATGAGTATCATTTTCTGAGGCACATCTACATGTTTGGAGGCATTGTTCATAGCATAGTGGGTTTGAGGAACACCCTTGCTTAAATAGGGCCCAAACTCACTCAAACACCCTCCAACATCATCAAAGCACAATCTTTGAAGGAACGCCCATCAACTAGGGGGCTTCTTGGAGGTTTTTGGGGTATATTTAAAGGGCACAAGTATCAAGGAAGAAGAACGCTCCCTCTAAAGAAGTATCCAATGCACAATGTAAATTGCAATCTCATGAAGACGTGATCAAAGGTGCAACCCTTGGTATGAGGAGCACTCTGCATGACATGGTTACAATTGTCACATTAGTGCCCTCCCATATGGTCAAAGCACTTATTTGAGAAAGCGCCCTAGCTAGAAGATGGACACATGGCATCATTTCATCATCCTAAGGAGAATGAACTCCCTAACTTGAGGAGCGCTCCCTTGAAAAGGAATTTATCATTATTTTAAGAGAGTGGTTATTAAAAAGGGAATCTTGAAGAGCATTCCAAGGAGAATGAAGAAAAGTGGCATGAAAAAAACCCTAATACTTGGTCAAAAGAGCATATTTCAAGGGAACATTTCGCATAGGAGGTTGACAAGTGGCATAAAAGACCCATTCAAACCCTTGTCCATGAATTTTTTATTATTTTTGAAGAACCCTTCAAACCCTTGTGCTTCCTCAAGGAGCACGCAGCCTTGACAAAGTTGTTAGATGTTTCATTTAATAATTGTTCTAGGTGAGATGTGGATCTAGATCTCATATATTATTATTTTATTGTAAACAGGTTGAGTTAGAAACTCTATATAAAGAGAAGCTCTCTCATTTTTGTGGTTGCTGAAAGTTTAAGGAGAAATTCCGGGGCTGAGTTGAAATCTAGTAATGATCATAGGTTGAAGTTGACATTGGGCATTAGAGTAATGATAATAGGTTGAAGTTGACATTGGGCATTAGAGTAATGATAATTGGTTGAAGTTGGATAATGAATCATAAGCTCAGAAGTTATGCTTTTTTCCTTGTTTAACCTTGGTGGCCATCCTAGGCATCCTAGTCACTCCTGGGAAAAGGGGTACTGCTAGTAATTCCTTGAAGGTAGCTTACCATTCCCAATCATACTTACCACTTTTCCATCCTTGATCTTTCCATTTTCCCACCTTTTGGGAAATGGTGGTTACATGTACACCAAAAAGGCATGTACCTCGTTCTCTTATGAGAAGAAGGGGCTAAAGACCCAGAGGTAGATTGCAACTAGCCAATAATAAAGAAAGAAAGTTAAGACGTGGATAATGAGAACATTCAAAGGCCATAGTCCATACTTGAGCTCTACTCCCTCATTAATGGCGATCACCCTTAGTCCTAATGTGAATAAACGCATTATCAATTAAAGAGAACTTGAATACATCCCAAATGAAAAGCAATGGAAGTGTTAATAAATGCTTGAAACCTTTTCAAGGAGACTTGCGAATCAAATAAGTAAAGAAAAAGGAAAACAAGGGGTTTGGAATGCAAAAAGCATCAAGGAAAGGGTAACTCAAGCACCAAGCACACCCTCCACAAAGGCACTAATGGAGGTGAGTCCATACATTTCCTTGCATGTCAATGACCCCATGCCCAGAAGTAAACCCCATAACCACCTCACATTCATTACATATCTTTGATGGGTCCTTCCAAGAAATATCTCTCTACTTGGGTACTAGCACACCTAATAGGGTCTTTTGATGATCCTCCCATACTTAAACCTGCCAAATTGCATAAAGTCTTGAGCTTGTGTGAAGTTTGAAGGGGATACCAAAATGAGAATTGTTGATATGACTTTTGTATTAATAGATGGCTTACTTTGTATGATTCTATGGACTATTTCCCCTTGTGATTATTGGTTTTATTTGATTCCATGGTTTTGACTGAATTGGGTGCACCAAACATGGCCTTTGGAGGATGTCCCTGTGATTTCACCCAGAACATTATGCACTTTATAAGTTTATACAGGACATAGCATGTGTGATGTAGAGCGTTGGACCACTTGATGACTTGGTTCCCTCTGATACAGGCTCTCACACCTCTTGAACCTTGGGCGATGGACAACTGAGCTTTTACTTTGCAAATACAGTAATGCCAACACACATATGGGCAAGAAGCCCACACCCTGGGNTAAGAGTATTTACACCCCTAGGGGTCTTGTTGATCGAACTTGTGTTTAAAGACTCCATTCACCCAAATATTAAAGGCACTAATCTGATTTTAGCATTGGAGATATAAAATACTTGCCTCAGTAAACGTGAAAAGTCATTCTCTTGAGATGGTCTAATTTGGATTCAATTCTATGCTTTATATGCTTGGTTGAGCCACTAGGGCGCCTCAATTTGCTAAGTATTTCTTGTTGTTGTTATAACATTTCATCTACAGCCATTAGGGCTGCAAAAACCCTAACACATTTTCATTCATAACTCACTACTCAACCGTTGAAAGTTGCAAAAAGTTTGCCACATTAATCTACTAAGGCTAGCACACTTTTTGGGTGGATTGTTGGCAAGTTTTGACGGTTGACTTCTCTGCTGTAATAACTTGTTTGTTACATCCATAAGGCTGATAATTATTTCTGCAAAACTTGTTTACAACAGCCTTACATTGTTGCTAAAGTTTTATGCTATCTTCTTGAGCTAAACTAGTCAATTTGCTAGCTTGTCTATTGTACTTTTCACTAAGCTTTGAGCAACTTCATTTTGCAGCTGTCATTATCTTTTGTTACTGATATACATCATTGTTTACTGCTGCAATTAGGGACAGCAAGCTTAACTTGCTTGTCCACCTAACATTATATGCATATACTTGGCTTGTTCTTGTGTCTCGGGCAGGTACACCACTTTTTACAGGTACTCTCATCTCTTGGCAACTTTTGGCTGCCACCAAGACTCTTTCTCAAGCCCTTTTGTGCTGAGTATCTTGACCTATAGTGGCTACACTTCCATAATTCCACTTTCCGTATCATTTCCCCCTAGGGTCACCCGGGATTCCCCCCTTGAGGTGATTCTTTCATCTCTAAAGTGACGGGAATACATGCCTAAGGTGACAGTGGGAAGGTGTTCTCTAAGTTGTCGCCATTTGGTGGTTGGGTCGGGCTTTGCCCAACCTACAACTTGTGCGATAACAACACCAATTATGAATCATTGAGACATATGACTTATCTTTGCCTTGCTAAGGGTATTTATTGGCAGCAAACTATTCCCTATACTCCTTAGTAGAATGGTGTGGAGCATCAGAATAAAGCTATCACGGAGATGGCTCATTGCATGCTTCACTCTTAGAGCATGAAGCTCCTTTTTTAGGAAAATGTAGACATTTGTGCAACATTTATCATCAATCACACACCGACTCACGCAAAAACCAATATGACTACTTATGAGTAGTTGCATGGGCAAAAGCCCTCTATCTCTGATTGGTAGATCTTTGGATCAGGTGCATGGGTCCACCCGCCTCATGAAAGGCGTGATATTTCACTTGTCCATTACAGTCCTCACAAGATTCTAGTTGGCTATAGTGTGACTTTTCAAGGGTATCGTCTCTATGACCCCACCTCTTACCAAGTGGTTGAGCATCGTGATGCTATCTTTGATGAGCCTTTTCCTCAGGGTACATCAGGATCTCTTCCATTGCTCCTTTCCAATAATGATTTGAATAACGGATCTCCACATTATCCATGGATCATGTCTCTCCTCTCACTGGGTCACTTGTTGATGATTCCTTGATAGTTGTAGTGGACCTTTCCTCATCTCCATCTGATGTTGGTCAAGTATATGCACTCCTCCGAGTACTTCATCCACAATGGTGAGACAGTCTACTAGAACCCCTTCTTCCTTTAGTCCCTCTTCTGTCCTGGATGTATCTCCCAGTCCTCTATTTTTAGACAAGTTTACTACCACCCCAAATGTACAGCCTAGTGATACTTCTCCATCTTGTGACACTCAGTTCAGTGATGATACTTTCCACTTGGATGAGCAGCTGTTGGATTATCATCTCTTCCCTTTTTCTCATTGTCTCTATCTTTCTCTCTCATTTATAAAAGAAGAAGGGACATGATATATAAGCTATTTCACGCCATAGCTTAGCTGGCCTCATGGATGTTCTGAAGAAAATCTATATATATCCATTTATCTATCTATCAGCGTCTTCATATATACCAAAAACAAACTTAATCTGAAATGAACAAATATAAATGTACACTAGCAAAACGATGCACTATTTTTCATTCAGAAGTATATAAAAGCCATCCTAATAAACCTCTATTTGTTCATTCCATGAAAATTGGGTCATGTTGGCAAAACGAATTGCAAATCACCTTTGTAAGAAAGAAGTTGCCAAATGCGATTGCAAGAATGAATAGTGTACTGCAAACACAGGAGAGGGCACTGTTAGCAAGTAAATATCAGACAAATACTATAATGTGCCAAGCAAATTGGAAAAAAAATTTAAATAAAATTGGCATTTAGTTTTGTCTCTATTCTATGTAGTAAAAAATAAATGCTTTAAATCCTACCAGGCACCATGCAAATATATTATATAGGCAAGTGAGAGCAATATCCAGAGCGCTGATAAACCCCTCCCATGGAAATGGAATGTTGTCCTCATAGTATTTACCAATAACGTAAATATGCCCAACACCAGAGTCAGAATTGGTAAGTTTCCACGGAAATTCCGCCATTGGCTATCTGACATGTCCTGTGTATATTTTTTTCATACCAATCCAACATAATACACGAAGTTAGTGAATCAAAACAGTAGGAAAAGCTAGTCCTAGTGTATCTCAGAGGTCAGCAGCAGACTAACAACTGCATTATTTTCCACATGATGTAACTTTTAAGCTTCGATTGAACTTTCCAACAGACTTCTTTGGTGAAATATTCCATTTTTTAGTAGACAAATCACAGTAATCTTTGATCACTATCTTTTTAGACATCAAAATTTGAGATGAAATTACAAACAGAAACTGATTCTGAGAGGCAACTGCAACACAGAAGTTACCAATAGGATATATAAATGAGCCTGTCTACAGTGCAGAACCCAAAAATCCTAAACCTATAAAACGACCTTAAACAACTGTCTTATTAGAAACTTAAAAGTGCAGATATCTAGCCCCATAGGGCATAAAGTTACAAACTATTTTGACTTCTCCTCATTCCTAATGTTGCAGATTGAAAATACTACCCCTTAGAAGATGCTACAGGTGCCTTCTACCATAATGAATGCTAAAAAATAAGAATTTATGTGACATTTCATGTATCTGTTACCATTTATAGTTTTCTTCCACTTTATAGTAGAAGTTGCCAAGGTAGCCATAGAGATGGGAGGTTTTTACTAGCAGGGAGACAAATATTGTTATAATAGTCGATGATAATCAGCTTCAGCAGTAGTTAATCAGTCAATTAGTCTAATTTTGTCGGTCAATCTAATTAATTAAAAAAGTAGGAGTTAACGGAAAAAAAATCAGTAAGTCAATCATACTATGTCAACACTCTGCTAGTCTAATTAACGCAAAAAGTGGGTGTTTTTGTTATAAAAAAGACCTTTAAGCCCTAAAAGAATACGTCTGGTACAGTTTGTGGATAGTCAGTGGAAAAATAGTTCCTGACCAAGTGCAGTGCCATACGGCCCTTGAAGATTACTCGGCCTGAGTTGGAACTCAACTTCTCAGGAAAATCTTCTGTCATCTTTTGTACGCTCTTAAACTTGCAAATTTGATGATAGTAAGTTCCATTTCGATGTTACAGTTATTCTAAAGTTGTTCCATGTTTTTATTCATGACTTGGATCTGTTTTTAATAAATTCTAGATTAGTTCGAGGAAAGAATGAAAAAGCAAATCCCAGCCTCTAAATTCAACCTCCACATCCCAGATTCTATATGTTTTCAGAATTAGTTTTATCTAGTCAGATTCCAACCTTTATATCAGCAGATATAGTGTTATAAGTTCTGTTAGTAGCAGATTCAGCATTCATGTTCAGATTCAGCCCAGATTCAAGAAAAATTCAGATTTCACATGCATAAATGTTTCCATCTATAACAAAGGGATTTTATTGGAAAACAATGTTGGTATTGTTACCACCCAGGATGCATGAAGACTATGTACCTTGGTCGAAGACCTCATCTAACAGGTTGTTCATTGAAGACATGGCCTTTGGAGTCCTTATTGCAGATTTGATGCACGTTTTCTCAATGAGTATCATTTTCTGAGGCACATCTACATGTTTGGAGGCATTGTTCATAGCATAGTGGGTTTGAGGAACACCCTTGCTTAAATAGGGCCCAAACTCACTCAAACACCCTCCAACATCATCAAAGCACAATCTTTGAAGGAACGCCCATCAACTAGGGGGCTTCTTGGAGGTTTTTGGGGTATATTTAAAGGGCACAAGTATCAAGGAAGAAGAACGCTCCCTCTAAAGAAGTATCCAATGCACAATGTAAATTGCAATCTCATGAAGACGTGATCAAAGGTGCAACCCTTGGTATGAGGAGCACTCTGCATGACATGGTTACAATTGTCACATTAGTGCCCTCCCATATGGTCAAAGCACTTATTTGAGAAAGCGCCCTAGCTAGAAGATGGACACATGGCATCATTTCATCATCCTAAGGAGAATGAACTCCCTAACTTGAGGAGCGCTCCCTTGAAAAGGAATTTATCATTATTTTAAGAGAGTGGTTATTAAAAAGGGAATCTTGAAGAGCATTCCAAGGAGAATGAAGAAAAGTGGCATGAAAAAAACCCTAATACTTGGTCAAAAGAGCATATTTCAAGGGAACATTTCGCATAGGAGGTTGACAAGTGGCATAAAAGACCCATTCAAACCCTTGTCCATGAATTTTTTATTATTTTTGAAGAACCCTTCAAACCCTTGTGCTTCCTCAAGGAGCACGCAGCCTTGACAAAGTTGTTAGATGTTTCATTTAATAATTGTTCTAGGTGAGATGTGGATCTAGATCTCATATATTATTATTTTATTGTAAACAGGTTGAGTTAGAAACTCTATATAAAGAGAAGCTCTCTCATTTTTGTGGTTGCTGAAAGTTTAAGGAGAAATTCCGGGGCTGAGTTGAAATCTAGTAATGATCATAGGTTGAAGTTGACATTGGGCATTAGAGTAATGATAATAGGTTGAAGTTGACATTGGGCATTAGAGTAATGATAATTGGTTGAAGTTGGATAATGAATCATAAGCTCAGAAGTTATGCTTTTTTCCTTGTTTAACCTTGGTGGCCATCCTAGGCATCCTAGTCACTCCTGGGAAAAGGGGTACTGCTAGTAATTCCTTGAAGGTAGCTTACCATTCCCAATCATACTTACCACTTTTCCATCCTTGATCTTTCCATTTTCCCACCTTTTGGGAAATGGTGGTTACATGTACACCAAAAAGGCATGTACCTCGTTCTCTTATGAGAAGAAGGGGCTAAAGACCCAGAGGTAGATTGCAACTAGCCAATAATAAAGAAAGAAAGTTAAGACGTGGATAATGAGAACATTCAAAGGCCATAGTCCATACTTGAGCTCTACTCCCTCATTAATGGCGATCACCCTTAGTCCTAATGTGAATAAACGCATTATCAATTAAAGAGAACTTGAATACATCCCAAATGAAAAGCAATGGAAGTGTTAATAAATGCTTGAAACCTTTTCAAGGAGACTTGCGAATCAAATAAGTAAAGAAAAAGGAAAACAAGGGGTTTGGAATGCAAAAAGCATCAAGGAAAGGGTAACTCAAGCACCAAGCACACCCTCCACAAAGGCACTAATGGAGGTGAGTCCATACATTTCCTTGCATGTCAATGACCCCATGCCCAGAAGTAAACCCCATAACCACCTCACATTCATTACATATCTTTGATGGGTCCTTCCAAGAAATATCTCTCTACTTGGGTACTAGCACACCTAATAGGGTCTTTTGATGATCCTCCCATACTTAAACCTGCCAAATTGCATAAAGTCTTGAGCTTGTGTGAAGTTTGAAGGGGATACCAAAATGAGAATTGTTGATATGACTTTTGTATTAATAGATGGCTTACTTTGTATGATTCTATGGACTATTTCCCCTTGTGATTATTGGTTTTATTTGATTCCATGGTTTTGACTGAATTGGGTGCACCAAACATGGCCTTTGGAGGATGTCCCTGTGATTTCACCCAGAACATTATGCACTTTATAAGTTTATACAGGACATAGCATGTGTGATGTAGAGCGTTGGACCACTTGATGACTTGGTTCCCTCTGATACAGGCTCTCACACCTCTTGAACCTTGGGCGATGGACAACTGAGCTTTTACTTTGCAAATACAGTAATGCCAACACACATATGGGCAAGAAGCCCACACCCTGGGTGTTGTACCCCGAAGGTAATTAGGCACTCAATGGAGGACGTTGCACTAGCACGCAATTGGATACCATGCAGAGACAAGATGCACCTTCATTCCACCTTGGACGTTGGTCTTTTCACCTTGGGCATTGAGCATATGGATGATGACGCCATGGATTGGAGCTTGCTTTCCATTGAGGCACTATTTTGATGAGTTGGGGTCTTTGATGACGAGACATGACCTTTGATGAGGAGAGGTCACCTTCCACCACCTTGATGATGAGACATGGCTTTTGGAGGCCTTCCACACCTTCCTAGGGCATGACATCATCAACACATATGGCTTTGGAGGGATTATTTTGATGTTTTAGCATGATTATCTATTGTTAGAGGCTACTTGAGGGGTCGGCCCCACTTGTATGATGGATTTATTATTGTGTTAGACATTTATCTCGACATATACGCTTGGTTACTGTTATCCCCTGTTTAGGGATAACTAAGGAGATTATGTCTCGAGGCTCAAAGGTCCTAGACATGGAGTACCGAGAGCCAGGTCGACTTGAGCAGGGCCCTGGAGGGCCCATCTTTTCTTTTCTTCAACACCTTTGCCTTGTCCGCAGCAGTAGCATCCATCACGTCGGCCTGGTCCTATAACAGAAATGGGTCTTTCTCTATGAGGTAATTAGTCTGGGTATCATGGTATGTGTCACTCTGATCCTCAAAACCTTTGAATATATGCGTTCAGTTCCTTTTGTTTCTAACGGGTGCTTGGATCTTATACCTATCCACTTGTCCATATCTGGGGGGAGTGACAGGATGCCCTAGTAAGCGTGTGCTCATAGGTTTTGAGTTGCCACTTGGGGGGGATTCATGAGAAGCCATCGTCTGCTCCCACCATACTTACCACTTTCCATCTTTCTCCCGCTCATCCATCCCATTACACTAGTCCGGGCATTGGGTTGGCCAAATATTTAAGGGTTGTACCTTACCTTGTGGGAAGAAGGGACTAAAGGCCCAGAGGGTAAAAGTAGCTGGCAAAAGATAAAACCCAAAAATTGAAACCTTGAGATGCTTCGCCCAGGGATCCCCAAGAAAGCAGTAAAAGGCTTCTCAGCAAGAAACAGAGAGACCCATAAAAAATGATAAAACAAGACCTAGTTAGAGGATAGGGGGTCTCATCACAAGCCAGCCTATTTGGTCCATGGGCATGTAGCGGTATGACACTACCAACCACTGGTCACCAAGCCAGGGTAGTGGCTCTTGGTGGCATAGCCAAGAGAAAGGGGGTCTCATCACAAGCCAGCCTTCTCATTTCCGTGAAATGCTTGTGGGTAACATTGCCACCACTGGTCACCAAGTCAAGGCAGTGTCCCTTAACTAGCTTCTTGAAGAAAAAGCAATAAGAAAAAGACAAAAGGCATGAATGGGCTTGGAAACATTTGCATCCATGACAGGTGCAAGTCACCCTCTACAGAGGCACCCACAGGTAAGCCATGCATTTCCCTGCTATCACTGCACCCCTTGCCCAGGCATCCCTTATCCACTTCACCCAATCACATGGCTTAGATTTGATCTCTCGCGGAAACACCCCACATCCAGTGAGCGTTAGCCCAATAGGACGCCCTGTCACTTCCTCCAAACTTGGCTTGTAGATTAGTATAATGTCTTTGAGCACTTGTCCAGGCAAAAAGGGTTTTATGCACATGTTTAATAAAATTGATGATTAGATGTGATTGACACTGCTATGATCCTTGTGACTTATGAGCCCGTGGAGGGGGTATTTGTTGATGTTTCAGGACCATACCCGATGGCAGGTACCTAGATGGACAGGTACACATGGGGAGATGATCAGTTCGGACCTCCATGGGGCTAAAAGCCCACCAGATGGATGATGAGACCCCAACATGGGGCAGAGACAGATCAGAGGGTTTGCACCGAAGAGGAGGACGTTCCACTAGAGGCATCTTGGCAGAGCCTTACCCAGGGGGGTTGTGCCTTTTCCACCAGGACGTTGGCCTTAGAAGGCCCGTGACGTCACCCGGGACACTTTATGGCATCATCCAACGCTATGGAGGTTTTAGGAGGCAGTTATGTGCCAAGTGGCACGTGTGGCATGTTCCTGAGGCCCAAGAAGGCCAAACATTTTTCCCCAGAAGGCCAACGTTGCCCTAAAAGGGCCTAACGTCACCCTAAAAGGGCATGACGTCTTCATCTTTGCTTGATTTAGGGTTTGATTTTGACATTTAATGTAAAAATAGTATTATTATGTATTTTTGGCCTTGTCGGCCTTTTG
>JZKD02S2171380.1:23566-42313 GCA_000966675.3 Picea glauca
TGACAATTGGTTATTCTTGCTCATTTTGAAACATTTATTGTTGAAGTATTGTAGTGTGATTATTGCCATCTTTGATTACTTCATCAACATATTAGTCAATTGCTTATATGAAGAAAGTCTCTGATTATATGAAGTACTAACCAACAAGTAAGCTTGCACATATAGTTTTCATGTTGTTTTATTCTGGGCAAGTACATCTCTGGTTATTATCTTTTATTGGCTGTTTAGCCGGACTTTCTGATCGGTGGCGACTTGTGAGAGGGAAACCTATACGTTAGCCTTTACCCTTTGCCTTCTCAAAACCCCAGGTCATCGGGGACGTCTCCCCTGGGCCTACCACCCTAAATAGAAAGAGATATCCTATTGAGGTGACAGTGATAGGATAGTCTCCAGTTATGTCAATTTATCTTTCTTTTACCTTTTCTTACTTCCAAGTACAAACTGTGCAATAACAGTTACCTCATATATATAGAGGGAGCGCTCCATTGTATCAAAACACAACTCACTCTTGTGTGAGATCACTACTATTTTCTATCTTCTTCTCTTTTTCGCTAAGTACTACTTGTGTGCACTTTTCACTTTGAGGTTGCTAAGGCCTCTAGGGCATCTTGGTTTGCTTAGTCTTCTTAGAGCTATAACTCAATAAAAAGCTACAGCCATTAGGGCTGCAGCAAATTACTCTCTTCTGATTATAACTCATATTTTAACCATCAAAAGTTGCTAATAAATTGCCCCCTATAACCTACTAGCCTCAGCGCACCTTTTGGGTGGTTTACTTGTTTGTTTTGTGAGTTGAAATTTTTTGTTGTAGCAATAGTTTGCTACAGCCATAAGGCTGATAAAGTATTTCTGCAATACTTGTTTATAACAGCCATAGTTTGTTGCTAAAGTCTTATGCTTTCATACTTGAGTTATACTAGTGATTGCTAGCTTATCTCTTGCATCATTTACCTGACTTTTAGCATTTTGTTAGCAGCTTTAACAATCATTTACTTGCTGATATATATCTCTGTTGACTGCTGCAAATAGGGACAGCAAGCTTAACTTGCTTGTCCACTTAACCTTAAGCTTGTATACCCGTCTTTTATTGCGTCTTAGGCAGGTACAATCATCTTCTGCAGGTACTCAAGCATTTGGCAACCATGGACCATCCCCGAGACTCGTTATTAAGCCACTTCTCACTTAGCAACTTGACCTATGGGGGCATCACCTCCACCGTCTCACTTTTCGTCTCATTTCCCCCTAGGGTCACCCGGGACTCCCCCCTTGTGTTGGATTCTTCCTTCACTAAAGCGAGGGGAGGGTTTATCTGAGGTGACAGTGAGTAAACTCCTCCACCGTTATCGCCATCTTGTGGATTGGGTCGGGCTTTTCCCAACCTACAATTTGTAGGATAACAATGTCCATATTTTATTTTTCGTAATTTTAATATATATATATAGGGAGTATGTCTGAAATTCCCATTAAGCTGATTAATCAGAGGGAGTCCCCAAGGTTTCGAATATGTTCCAAGATGCAAAGCTTGACCGGCATCTTGGAACATATTCAAAACCTTGGGGACTCCCTCTGATTAATCAGCTTAAAGGGAATTTCAGACATACTTTTTGATTTTGATAATCTGCTTAACAGCATATGTATTAATCTCTTTACAATGTACACAACTTTGCCCCTGTCTCAGGGAGGACTACAGCTCAGTTTTTTTTGAGGTTTTGAACCAATAAGGTTAGATAGGCCTTCTATATGGAGGAAAGCAAATTTTGAGGCATATATGCCAACAGGAATGCTTCTGCATTCAATTTTGTAATTTTATCTTTATAATAAAATTACATTTTTTTTCTATGGGAAAAAAAAATAGTGGGAGGTGCTTCAACAAAAAAATTCAAAGGCCCAGGTTGGTGCAGCTAATGCCAACAAGCAGATGCAACCATAGAACATTTAATTATGGCCTGCCCATATACAAGAGAGGTTTGGAAAGAAGTGGAAAGCATTATATGGCTAAAAAATGTCTGGGAAGGTGGAGATATAGAAGAAGCTTTCATATCATTGTATTCTAAAAAGGACACCAAGAAGAACAAAGCCCTCCCACTCAAACATAGCTTGGGGATTTTGGCTCACCAGGAATCTGAAGTTTTTTGAAGGAAAGGAGACTCCCTCTCAAATGTGAAATCCAGTCTCTAAATATCCTAAATGCTTATCCACGGGTTGAGGAAAAACGAAAAAGACATATGCTGAAAGAAGAGGTCATTAACAAGGCTATCCCTCGAGCATACTTTGATGGTGCATCACAGGGAAGTCCTCCCAAAGGAGGTGCAAGAGGAATCTCGTATCTTTCTTCTAATCACTGTATATCCTTCAAAGCTGGAATAGGACAAGAATCTAATAACTACTGCGAACTGATGGAACTCAAACTAATTCTACAGCTGGCCCAAGAACATGGTGTTTCACAATTGCAAATTTTTGGTGACTCGCTTTTGGTTATGAAAGGAAAGCTTCTATCAGATATTTCACTTTACAGCCCCTATATGTTGATATTCAAACTCAATTGACAGCTTTCTCACATATACATGAATAGAAACAGGATAGCGGATGGTATTTCAAAAGATGGATTGGAACTAGAGCATGGTACCTAGGTCATATCCATCCTCCAGGATGGGCACTCAAATGAATTTACGTAGGTCATGTTCATCCTCCAAGATGGGCACTCAAATGAATTTACTCACGAACCTTGGCTATAATGATATACTTCTCTGTATTAAGACAGTGGACTGTTTACAGCTATTACTTTTTGAATGATGTAACTGTTATGTTCTTTTTTGAGATAAGGAACAGCACTTTTTTGATGATACAGTTTGTTGATATGTTTAAAAACAAGCAAGTATGAAGAATTGTTGCTCTAAATGGCTATTGAGCACTCTTTTGAATGCCATGAGGCATATGACTATGTAATGCTTACTAGTTTTAAAGAAACTCAAGCAATTAAGAAAAGGGCCAAGGGACATTACATTATCATTATCGGCACCTAGACATGAGCAAAATGCAGTTTAGCTTTAGGAAACATAGGTGTAATTATTTTCAATTTGCAATAAGGTCCATGAAGGGTCTATGAGAATGTCTGTCTCTATAACAACTTTTCTTCCTCATATTTCTTGTTTATGGTGATTATGTTAAAAAGCATTCCCTTCTCAATAGGTTCCACAGATTTTTACCATTATGTTTAAAACCACTATAAAACACTTTGTGATATACATGCATGCATTATGTAAAGAGATTAGATTCATATTTCAGATTAAGAAGGTGATTGAATAGGAATTTATTTAAACATTTAGTACCCAATCCAAGTCAGTACTATTTTATTGTTTTCACGATGCTTGAAGTTGGGATGGTGGAAGAACTAGACTTAAATAATTTGTGGACACCCATGTACAATATGTAAAAGCTAAGATGACCTCAAAAATGAGAAGAACAAGAGCAATAACCATAAGGATCAGACCTTTGAGATGTTGCATTTCTTGGTTTGTTGACATGGAGGCTTTGCTTGCTGTAATGATGTTGCTCAAAAAACAATATTTAAATCAGCAAACACCCAGATCAAAACCCATCATACAAAATCCATGTTTTGAACTGCAACTTGTATAGATTTAGATTTAGATCAGTATAATATGAAAAAATGGATGGGAAAAATGCTCATATTGTCCAATCATCAATGTCCATTGTCAAAAATGAAGATACACGCCTAGAGAATCCCTGAAATTTGCCTGGAACATCCCTAAAATCTACCCAGAATGTCCCCGAAATCTGCCCGGAACGTCTTGGGTACGGCCCCCAAGTCCCCAATGAAGTCACCAACAGGTTGGGGATATTTACTAGGGTTCCCCAAGTCCTTGAAATGCCAGAACAGGTGTAGGGTTTTTTTTGGCGGGGACAGGTCCTGGTGCAACATTGATAGATAGATAGATAGATATGTGCCCCTATGTTAGGGGACTCAGTTGATGATAGAATATAAACATGGGCAAGACATAATGCAGCACATACAAGAATTTGAAAAAATGATGAAGTTTTCCTTGAATGAGCAAAAAGTGAAGGAATTTCCATACACCCTTGGAAATTCTTTAGATTCTTTTTGGCATGTTTTGTTTCTGACACAAACACACCACCATTGGTTTGTCAAAATTCTACAACTATTCAATGATGAAGGGGGCCTAAATAGAACATGTCAAAAGCTAAACATAAATCAGATTTTACGTTTTAAACTATGTCAACCTCACTAGTGGTGATGATTGTCATCTACATAAACACAAAAATCACCAAATCACGACTCATGCTTCTGACATAGACAAGTTAAGATAAGTTTATTAATGTCCAACAAATGACCAAGAGTAGCTCAACAAGATTGCTCGGAACATACGTGGCGATACCCAATGGGTGTGCGAAGGCCACTTCTATAAAAGAAAAAAGCAAAGATGATCTTCTAATCTCAACTATCTCAAAACCAAAAAGAAATATAATGTTGTGGAATAGAGTACAAGGAAAATAGCCTCAAGGCTCCAGTGCCCATCGTCTGATGAAGGAGGGGGGGGCGTCCTCCTCTAAAATTGATTGTGCAACTCTCCTACCATTTGAGGCCGAAGAAAAGAATCTCTATAAATGATAGGTTGGAAGAGATGGATCTAGTCCAGGGCATGTCTCTCTATGTAGAAGAGGTGACTCGTTGTTGAGATCTAGTGGAGGAGGGTTGCTTGTTGGTCTGGCGTAAACTATCCAAAGATCTAAGTTGGCAACTCTACATGGGTCTTACTGTCGGGGGCCGGACTACATCTTGGGGTCTCACAAATCCGAGCATTGAAATGGTACTACCCTCTGCTTACCTCTTGGTGCCCCTATCTAGTAGGAGTGCCAAGAAGAAAGATGTAATCCTCTGAGTAGTCTCTTGTCAAGTGGGGGAGCGAAGAATGTGTGATCTAATCCTGAGGACCTCTCCCAAGTATAACGACAAGCACTGCTAGTTTGGATACTAGAAAAAGGTGGAGAGGGAGTTATGAGACTCTCTGAACAAGCAGTGGAACCAATTGTGTATCTCAAAGTATCGAGGGCATCTAAATATAAATTGCTCCTTTATCTCTCTCCTATCTATGGCAGATCCAATATAACTTGTCCTCTCGCTAGGTCTGGTGCTCAACTTCCACCCGAAGCTAATGGGAACCCACTCTAAACTAGCCAAGTAGGGATCTTGAGCCCATGCATCCAACATCGGAGCATGTAAGGGGGTGCACAATGAGCCATCTCTAAGCTCCGGGAACTGCTCTGCATAAAGCATCGTCTTGGGTCTCAATCCCCCGAAAGGGGGAGATCCAAGTGACCTGGATGTACTACTTATATATCCTTCTTGATAATCCAATTCATCTCCTACTTATAGGCCAAAGGTAGCCTAGAACCTCCAAAGAGTACCTAAAAGGTGGGAGGAGATCCATTGATATACTAGCAGACTGGAGGAAACATTTAGTGCCAACACTACGCTCTCATGTGGGGGAGGGAGGGTTAGTCAATGGATTCCAAGGAGTAGAAAGCAAGATATGGGTACCAATTCCTGCCAACCACCATATCAATAAATCTCTAGACACAATGTGGCAGCTCTACCAATATGAAGGTCTTAGTCTGAAAGGGGTGTGCCACAAACTTTTCCTAAATGATGGGTTGGGGAACCATTGTTTTGCATCTAATAATGCAACAAAGCAAGAAGGTTTGAACTCTCTCGGTGTGAGCCCAATCCAACTCGAGCAAGCTAGATCCCCATACCTTTTAACCATACAACACTATAGGTCTAATGATGGAGTTCATGATATCTAGTTTGGACAAGATGTCCTAAAAATGGTGTTGGAAACATTGTTTGTCTATAAAAGTGAAGGACCCATAACCCTTATTCACCCAAGGTTGGAGAGCTTATCTCAACTCCTAGGCCCTGAAAACTAAACTCCCAAATAGGTGTATGAAATGGTGATCTCCATCTCCTGCCCCCTAGAGTAAAAGTGAAAACCTAAAAGGGTATTCTTCAAGCAATTGAAGATCATCACCTTGGATTTCCCAAGATTGATCATCAACTCCCAAAGGTCACAAAATATCACAAGAGCATCCAACTATCAATGTAGGACCCTCAGGTGTGGAGGCCAAAAGGAACGTATTATCAACAAAAAGGAGTATGGAGACCAGGGCATGGTGAAGGAGATAACCATCAATTGGCTGGATGAGCTCATGCAAAATGACTCCAACTAATCTATGTAGATCCTAAATAAAGTGGGTAAGAGGGGGCACCCCTATTTCACCCCGATGGTGCTCCTAATGGAATATGATAGTTTGTGTGTTGTACAAAGGCAACCAAGGATGACCTTATAGAGTCACATGAAAGCATCTATGAGAATCTTTGATATACCAATGTATCTGAGCCTCTGAAACATTTCCTCGCGTGGGATTGAGTCAAAGGTTTTCCAAAAGTCTACAAAGCAGCAAAAGACTTTCGAAGAGTGATGTCTTGCCTCCTCAATAATGGTCCGTAGGGTGAGGATATGATCCATCGTTGGATACCCTAGTCTAAAACCTAGCTGTCCCCTACCAAAGATCTCTCCTCTCGAACTCCTTATATAGCTGCAAATGAAAGGCAATTAAGTGGAGATTTGAGAATGTTTGTCCCACCAAGATCATCGTGCAGTTATTCGGATCTACACTAGAGCCTAATTTATAAATCGAGTAAATGATATGGTGGGACCAAGTCGATGGAAATCCTATGCGAACAACGTGGTTAAACAAAATCAACAATGCAATGCACCAATGAGTGTGTAACATGTTTGAAAAGCTCTTCCTGGAACTCCTCTTCATCTGCAACCCTGCTAGTGTTCAACTCATAGATTGCCTCCATAATATGCATGTAGTAGAACATGTGGGAAGAGGATGGGGAGGAGGTGACCAAGACAAGGGGTTGCCCAAGGGTGTTGTAAAGGGCAGCAATGTAGATGAAAATGGATTGAGGGTTGAGATCAATGCATAATTGGAGTGACAAAGAAAACAGTGTGCCAAAAAGCTTTGGGGGAGTGCCAATGTGACACATGCAATTCACATCTCCTCTGTGCTATGAAGAGGCATTTCTTGCAACGGAGGAAGGATGATTTCAGTACCAATGTGTAGGAAGTGGGGTCATGGAAGAAGGTCTAGCAAAGGTGTTTATGAAAAGTCTTGCACTCCTCATTATACCACGTGTTCATGGAACTGGAGTTGGACTTAGAGGAGTAGAAGGGGGAGTTGGTGGTGTGAGGGTAAGAGCTAAGGGTCGCTTCCCAAATTGTTAAGAAAAGACAATCATACTTAGAGGACAATGACTCTAGGGATGAAAAATTGTAGAGTGGGTGAAGAAGCTTGTGAAGGCGTGCAATGTAGACATCCTAGTCCACAACCTTAAAGAATATGCTAGTTCGGGGGGGAGGCTCAACATAAAGGGAAGGGGAGATGCTCAACTATAGGTATATAGGTAACAAAGAGTTGGCAAATATACTTAATCATATCCTGGTTGGCTAGGATGTAGTCTACTACACTAGCTCTTCGGCCATGAGAGAAACATGTGAAACTGTTGAAGTCAGGGAAGCTGGGGATACCAATTAGGATCAGCAAGTCATGGGATTCACCAAGGTGCAAGGGGTGTTTTCCATAAGCTACGAGAGGTCCAATGGCATCATCTAATACTTGTGCAAACTAACTGGGGTTGGCTTGATCTCATGGAGATAGAATGCATCTTTTGACGAGTCATGAATGGAACCTGACAGACCCTGGTATGATCATTGAAACCCTCAAAAGAATGACCTCCCCAAGCGTATGATGTCGACATACAAATCTTGGTACGAGTCCCTATTTGAATCTTTCTTAAGGGAAAAATTCGAAGAGGTGGATGGAAAGTAGCCAACCGCAAAATAAAGGTCTCGAGGGATTGGGGGATACTCCACTAACCTAGACCCACATAAATCTAGCAAACTCATCCAACAAGACCACTATGACTCTGCCTTGAAAGGAATACTGGTAAATACAAGCTATACATCTCGAGTTTCAAACACCCCCCGAGCTCTGGGTCTCCTATCTGCAAAGTGACAAGAAATGATACTCTAGGTATTCCAAGATAGTCCTAATGGGGCTTGCATGGTTTTGGCCGGGAAGAGAACGTCTGAATATCTGAGTGCATTGAAGACTGCTTCATGGGAAGACCAAAATGACCCGTTATAGTTCCAACACTCGAATGTGATCCCTAAAACCCCTCGCCTCCACCCAAGGACCCGTCATTTAGGGAATTCAAGGTGGATCCACCATGGAGGAAGTGAATCTCAAATGACCACCCTTAATCYGAATGACYGCCCATTTGCTTACTTGTCATGTTGATGYCACCTATCCCCTAGACCTCTCAAGCTCTGCAACTTGAGACTAAGTGAGGTCCTCATCCCAAAAGATCTTATGGGGGAGGGAGATAATTCATCGCTTTGCCCGAAGGGCTCATAGACAGCCACTCAAGGACCTGAATCAAAGAAAAAGAGTAGAATCAAAACCGACCCATGCTCTCTCAAGACTAAGGTCAAGAAGATCCAAGGTATCCCTAAGGAATGAAGCTTCTTCCTGCATAGGATCTACCTAATCCGAGGGTGGGGGAGAAAGGTCTCACACCTTCAAGTTTAATTCCCTAACTCGTCTAGTGCACTCCTCAATGAGTTTTTCCTGTATAATTGCCTCAACTTCGGCATGGGTGGTGTCCTATCCTTCCCTCTAACCACATGAACCCAAGACTAAGGGGTTTCCTACTAAGTTTATGCCTCTTATTTAAAAATAGCCCACTAAAAGAGAATTTCCTCGTGCTTGTTTTTTAGATCCATGATCTCCATGTGGAGGGAATCCCCTAGTGGATAAAGGGTTTCCTATACCTTGGCCTCATTCATGAATTGTTTCAAAAGAAGGTTCTACGATTCTAAATTCGAAACCCAGTTGGTGAGGGTTTGAATCTTTGCCTATACTTTATAGTTCATCGGTTCCAACATATCCATTCTTTTCATCAAATCGAACTTCCAGAGGGAGATGAAATCGAACTTCCAGAGGGAACTTGCAGAGCTAGAGTAGAGCCCTCCGGGTCTACCAGTTTGGATTAAAAGCAATTCTTCTGAATCCAAATCCTGCAAGATATTTGTCAAATTTTGTATACCAAGCTCTCAGATCCTATTTCAAACCATAAAGAGATTTAAACAGCCTATACACCAAATGCTCCTTATCTGCAACTTAGAACACCTATGGTCGATACATAAATACTTCATCCTCCTAATCACCATTGAGGAATGCGCTCTTTATATCCATTTGGCAAATCTTCCAGCCAAAGAAAGCTAGCATAGTTGTCACCAATCTGATTGTGACCAACTTCATTATCAAGGCAAATGTTTCCTCATAATCCACTCTTTCCTACTGAGCAAAACTTTTGGCAACCATCTCTGCCTTTTTATCCAGTGAACCATGTGCCTTATATTTTGTTCAGTAAACTCATCTGCATCTAATGGGTTTCTTCCTTGGAGGTAGCTCTTTCAACACTCAAGTTTTGTTTCTCATGAGAGCATCATATTCAACATTCATGACCCCCTCTCATCATGCCCTTTTTGCTTCATCATAATTTTGTGGTTCAAATGGATTATAAACAATTGAAATCAATGCAAAACTAACATGTTCAACATGATGCCAAGGAAGCCCCTTCAACATTACATCTTCCACGGTTTTGAAATACCACTTTGGTCTGCATTTTTCAAATCCTTCCTCCAAATCATCATTGCTTGCCACCCAATTTGGTATTGTTTCATCCTCTGAATCAATGTATGCAGCTTACACATCTACTCTCGATGACTCCCCTTCTCCGAAGTCCCTACAATTTTGTACATTGTATTATAGTTGACATTTCATCTTCCAACCAACCATTGTCAACTGATTTAAAAGTTGATTCAGACTAAAAAATGCTTGAAGTTCCATTCACAATTATATCTTTGTTGATTACTACATTGTTAGTAGTGATGCCCAACAATCAACAACCTATAGGGCTTAAATTATTTGTTGCAACCAAGACACATCATCTTTCTACATTTGGCATCTAACTTTGACCTCTTTTCAGTGGGAATCAACACATATGCTATAGAACCAAATATTTCCAAATGACTAACCTTTAGTTTTCTAACGGACCAAGCCTCCTCTAGTGTGATGTGTTGGACTTCCTTTCTAGGAGTTCTATTGAGAGGACACCCAAAAGTGTGTCCTACTTCTTCCCGATAGTTGTTTGGATCACCTCGAGACTACATCGTGGCCTTGTCCTTTCAACAATCATTTGTTCTGCATCTTCATGACCCCATTTTATTGAGGTGTATAAGGCACAGAAAATTGTCCTTGAATTCCTTCCTTCTTAATAAATGATCAAAATCATTTGAACTGAATTCTTCTCCATTGTCAAAACAAAGGACCTTTATACATCTTCCAAACCCCTTTTCTAATGCTACCATTTGAATTCAAAAAATGCATCAAAATTCTTATTCAAGAAACAAACACACGTCTTTCTAGAGAAGTCATCCACAAAAGGTAAAAATAACTTGCACCATATGTTGTGGGTGGCATAGATCCACAAATGTCACGATACACCAAGCCCAACACTACTTTAGCTCTCCAAGTCTTGTCATCTTCAAAAGTTGCTTTTGTGTTGCTAGCCTACAACACATGCCTCACATAAATTAAAGACACTAACTCATGCCTTATCAAGCTTGAACTTGATCTTGTAAAGTTCTCGAGGGAGATGAATGTGGGTGAGAACAACATTGATGTTTACATACAAATTCCAGAATCTGTTTTTGCTTCATCTATGTGCATTGATTATTCTATTATTCTTCCATGTACTCCTTCAACCTTTACTATAGTACACTAGTAATTATGTTTGTTGTTTCTTCTAGTATCTACCCTCTGCATTAGTGATTCCTTGCCTCACAACTAGAAGGCAATTTTAGAAATGTCATCCTACAACTATTAAGTATTTTATGGGTATACCAATTTAGAAAAGAAGGTTTTGGGGGAACCTAATTTAGTTTATATTATATCTAGAATAGATAATTGGTTTGTATCATATCTAGAAAAGAATAGAATATTTTTAATTATATCCATGGGAACCCTGTAGGATCTACGAAACTAAAAATTACAAAAATTTACATTTGCAATTTTGATGTCCTTCGTCTCAAGGATGTCTCTACTTGCAATATACTCATTTTTTAGTGGTGTATTAAAACATCCTCAATATAACTGTATAGTTTTTTTGCTAGAAAACTCAAAGCTACTCAAATATTCACATTGAATTAAGTACTCATAGGGCAATGCATCATCACATGCATCTCATCCTCATTTTCTCCTTGTTTGCAAAGTAAGCATAAACATTCTTCTATGTTTATATTTTTCCATCTCCCTATTTCAATTGCTAGGTGATGAGAACCTAAATTGACAAAGCAAATGTTTTGTATGCATAGAGATTTTCTCTTGGAGGTATTGTTGCTCTATATAAGTAATCATTGGGTTGATCTCACGAGGATAGAATCTCATTATCTCACCAAGTTCTTCCCACAACTTCTATATTACCTTCTTCTATACCAAGTCTTGAAGGGCCAATGGCTCATCTAGCAAATCTTTTTCTTCAACTCCCAATTTTTTTAATCCATTTCAACCCGTCAAAGTACCAACCCTTATCTTAAGATGCCATCTTTGCTTGCATCAGTGACCTATTCCTATCCATACGCTTTAATTTCAAAATCTAAGTAATAAATCGGCACGATGCTTCTCCTTCTAAAGGCAACATACATGTTTTTGCTAACATCGCAGAGTAAGTTTTTTGTATTTAAACTCCTAATTCCTCTAATAAGAACCGTTTCTAAACTCTTTCGACTTTCTTCCAAGTGTCTTTGGAGAGGCCTAAACCCCAAACAAGACAACCATACAAAACCATTGTTTGTACCAAGGATCTAAAGGGTAGCTTCCTCGATTTCCATCGCCGAATTTTTCAGCATTTACTCTACATAGAATACAGGGCCTTCATGCCCCCTATTACCCATTTCTCCACACAAGATTTCCAATTATAACTACAATCAAATTCAAGGACCAAATACTTCTAAGAAGAAAATATTTCCAATTTATCACCATTAAATGTTTTCAATTCAAAGTAACTGCAAAATTTGTTTAGGGCATCAAGATGTCCTTAGAGACTATCTTTGTGCCTTGCCAATAACACAACATCATCTACATAAATCAACAAAAACAAAGCATAACCTTCAATGTGTATTCCTCCTCCTCCATTTTTCTTAATCCAATCTTATAACTAATCTATAAATATGCCAAATAATGTTGGAGAGAGGGGACATCCTTGCTTCACCCTGATCTTGTTGTTGATTTTGACTTTCCTGCTTCCAATTTTTTTCATTTATTAGTACACCCAATTCTGTGATAACCTTTTCATATAAGTGAAAAGTAGATTCTCTCCACTCAAGTGGAATTCCTATTTTCTCCATTCTTCCCCAAAGTTTTATTCAATGCACTATGTTTAAGGCTTTAGCAAAATTGACAAAGCAAAATAAATACTATTACCTTTCCCTCACACTTTCTCAACAGCAAGTTTAAGAGTTACCACAGAGTCATTGAATGTTTAGGCGAAAAANAAAGGGGGAGATCCAAGTGACCTGGATGTACTACTTATATATCCTTCTTGATAATCCAATTCATCTCCTACTTATAGGCCAAAGGTAGCCTAGAACCTCCAAAGAGTACCTAAAAGGTGGGAGGAGATCCATTGATATACTAGCAGACTGGAGGAAACATTTAGTGCCAACACTACGCTCTCATGTGGGGGAGGGAGGGTTAGTCAATGGATTCCAAGGAGTAGAAAGCAAGATATGGGTACCAATTCCTGCCAACCACCATATCAATAAATCTCTAGACACAATGTGGCAGCTCTACCAATATGAAGGTCTTAGTCTGAAAGGGGTGTGCCACAAACTTTTCCTAAATGATGGGTTGGGGAACCATTGTTTTGCATCTAATAATGCAACAAAGCAAGAAGGTTTGAACTCTCTCGGTGTGAGCCCAATCCAACTCGAGCAAGCTAGATCCCCATACCTTTTAACCATACAACACTATAGGTCTAATGATGGAGTTCATGATATCTAGTTTGGACAAGATGTCCTAAAAATGGTGTTGGAAACATTGTTTGTCTATAAAAGTGAAGGACCCATAACCCTTATTCACCCAAGGTTGGAGAGCTTATCTCAACTCCTAGGCCCTGAAAACTAAACTCCCAAATAGGTGTATGAAATGGTGATCTCCATCTCCTGCCCCCTAGAGTAAAAGTGAAAACCTAAAAGGGTATTCTTCAAGCAATTGAAGATCATCACCTTGGATTTCCCAAGATTGATCATCAACTCCCAAAGGTCACAAAATATCACAAGAGCATCCAACTATCAATGTAGGACCCTCAGGTGTGGAGGCCAAAAGGAACGTATTATCAACAAAAAGGAGTATGGAGACCAGGGCATGGTGAAGGAGATAACCATCAATTGGCTGGATGAGCTCATGCAAAATGACTCCAACTAATCTATGTAGATCCTAAATAAAGTGGGTAAGAGGGGGCACCCCTATTTCACCCCGATGGTGCTCCTAATGGAATATGATAGTTTGTGTGTTGTACAAAGGCAACCAAGGATGACCTTATAGAGTCACATGAAAGCATCTATGAGAATCTTTGATATACCAATGTATCTGAGCCTCTGAAACATTTCCTCGCGTGGGATTGAGTCAAAGGTTTTCCAAAAGTCTACAAAGCAGCAAAAGACTTTCGAAGAGTGATGTCTTGCCTCCTCAATAATGGTCCGTAGGGTGAGGATATGATCCATCGTTGGATACCCTAGTCTAAAACCTAGCTGTCCCCTACCAAAGATCTCTCCTCTCGAACTCCTTATATAGCTGCAAATGAAAGGCAATTAAGTGGAGATTTGAGAATGTTTGTCCCACCAAGATCATCGTGCAGTTATTCGGATCTACACTAGAGCCTAATTTATAAATCGAGTAAATGATATGGTGGGACCAAGTCGATGGAAATCCTATGCGAACAACGTGGTTAAACAAAATCAACAATGCAATGCACCAATGAGTGTGTAACATGTTTGAAAAGCTCTTCCTGGAACTCCTCTTCATCTGCAACCCTGCTAGTGTTCAACTCATAGATTGCCTCCATAATATGCATGTAGTAGAACATGTGGGAAGAGGATGGGGAGGAGGTGACCAAGACAAGGGGTTGCCCAAGGGTGTTGTAAAGGGCAGCAATGTAGATGAAAATGGATTGAGGGTTGAGATCAATGCATAATTGGAGTGACAAAGAAAACAGTGTGCCAAAAAGCTTTGGGGGAGTGCCAATGTGACACATGCAATTCACATCTCCTCTGTGCTATGAAGAGGCATTTCTTGCAACGGAGGAAGGATGATTTCAGTACCAATGTGTAGGAAGTGGGGTCATGGAAGAAGGTCTAGCAAAGGTGTTTATGAAAAGTCTTGCACTCCTCATTATACCACGTGTTCATGGAACTGGAGTTGGACTTAGAGGAGTAGAAGGGGGAGTTGGTGGTGTGAGGGTAAGAGCTAAGGGTCGCTTCCCAAATTGTTAAGAAAAGACAATCATACTTAGAGGACAATGACTCTAGGGATGAAAAATTGTAGAGTGGGTGAAGAAGCTTGTGAAGGCGTGCAATGTAGACATCCTAGTCCACAACCTTAAAGAATATGCTAGTTCGGGGGGGAGGCTCAACATAAAGGGAAGGGGAGATGCTCAACTATAGGTATATAGGTAACAAAGAGTTGGCAAATATACTTAATCATATCCTGGTTGGCTAGGATGTAGTCTACTACACTAGCTCTTCGGCCATGAGAGAAACATGTGAAACTGTTGAAGTCAGGGAAGCTGGGGATACCAATTAGGATCAGCAAGTCATGGGATTCACCAAGGTGCAAGGGGTGTTTTCCATAAGCTACGAGAGGTCCAATGGCATCATCTAATACTTGTGCAAACTAACTGGGGTTGGCTTGATCTCATGGAGATAGAATGCATCTTTTGACGAGTCATGAATGGAACCTGACAGACCCTGGTATGATCATTGAAACCCTCAAAAGAATGACCTCCCCAAGCGTATGATGTCGACATACAAATCTTGGTACGAGTCCCTATTTGAATCTTTCTTAAGGGAAAAATTCGAAGAGGTGGATGGAAAGTAGCCAACCGCAAAATAAAGGTCTCGAGGGATTGGGGGATACTCCACTAACCTAGACCCACATAAATCTAGCAAACTCATCCAACAAGACCACTATGACTCTGCCTTGAAAGGAATACTGGTAAATACAAGCTATACATCTCGAGTTTCAAACACCCCCCGAGCTCTGGGTCTCCTATCTGCAAAGTGACAAGAAATGATACTCTAGGTATTCCAAGATAGTCCTAATGGGGCTTGCATGGTTTTGGCCGGGAAGAGAACGTCTGAATATCTGAGTGCATTGAAGACTGCTTCATGGGAAGACCAAAATGACCCGTTATAGTTCCAACACTCGAATGTGATCCCTAAAACCCCTCGCCTCCACCCAAGGACCCGTCATTTAGGGAATTCAAGGTGGATCCACCATGGAGGAAGTGAATCTCAAATGACCACCCTTAATCTGAATGACCGCCCATTTGCTTACTTGTCATGTTGATGCCACCTATCCCCTAGACCTCTCAAGCTCTGCAACTTGAGACTAAGTGAGGTCCTCATCCCAAAAGATCTTATGGGGGAGGGAGATAATTCATCGCTTTGCCCGAAGGGCTCATAGAGAACCACTCAAGGACCTGAATCAAAGAAAAAGAGTAGAATCAAAACCGACCCATGCTCTCTCAAGACTAAGGTCAAGAAGATCCAGGGTATCCCTAAGGAATGAAGCTTCTTCCTGCATAGGATCTACCTAATCCGAGGGTGGGGGAGAAAGGTCTCACACCTTCAAGTTTAATTCCCTAACCCGTCTAGTGCACTCCTCAATGAGTTTTTCCTGTATAATTGCCTCAACTTCGGCAATTTAAGTATTTTATGGGTATACCAATTTAGAAAAGAAGGTTTTGGGGGAACCTAATTTAGTTTATATTATATCTAGAATAGATAATTGTTTTGTATCATATCTAGAAAAGAATAGAATATTTTTAATTATATCCATGGGAACCCTGTAGGATCTACGAAACTAAAAATTACAAAAATTTACATTTGCAATTTTGATGTCCTTCGTCTCAAGGATGTCTCTACTTGCAATATACTCATTTTTTAGTGGTGTATTAAAACATCCTCAATATAACTGTATAGTTTTTTTGCTAGAAAACTCAAAGCTACTCAAATATTCACATTGAATTAAGTACTCATAGGGCAATGCATCATCACATGCATCTCATCCTCATTTTCTCCTTGTTTGCAAAGTAAGCATAAACATTCTTCTATGTTTATATTTTTCCATCTCCCTATTTCAATTGCTAGGTGATGAGAACCTAAATTGACAAAGCAAATGTTTTGTATGCATAGAGATTTTCTCTTGGAGGTATTGTTGCTCTATATAAGTAATCATTGGGTTGATCTCACGAGGATAGAATCTCATTATCTCACCAAGTTCTTCCCACAACTTCTATATTACCTTCTTCTATACCAAGTCTTGAAGGGCCAATGGCTCATCTAGCAAATCTTTTTCTTCAACTCCCAATTTTTTTAATCCATTTCAACCCGTCAAAGTACCAACCCTTATCTTAAGATGCCATCTTTGCTTGCATCAGTGACCTATTCCTATCCATACGCTTTAATTTCAAAATCTAAGTAATAAATCGGCACGATGCTTCTCCTTCTAAAGGCAACATACATGTTTTTGCTAACATCGCAGAGTAAGTTTTTTGTATTTAAACTCCTAATTCCTCTAATAAGAACCGTTTCTAAACTCTTTCGACTTTCTTCCAAGTGTCTTTGGAGAGGCCTAAACCCCAAACAAGACAACCATACAAAACCATTGTTTGTACCAAGGATCTAAAGGGTAGCTTCCTCGATTTCCATCGCCGAATTTTTCAGCATTTACTCTACATAGAATACAGGGCCTTCATGCCCCCTATTACCCATTTCTCCACACAAGATTTCCAATTATAACTACAATCAAATTCAAGGACCAAATACTTCTAAGAAGAAAATATTTCCAATTTATCACCATTAAATGTTTTCAATTCAAAGTAACTGCAAAATTTGTTTAGGGCATCAAGATGTCCTTAGAGACTATCTTTGTGCCTTGCCAATAACACAACATCATCTACATAAATCAACAAAAACAAAGCATAACCTTCAATGTGTATTCCTCCTCCTCCATTTTTCTTAATCCAATCTTATAACTAATCTATAAATATGCCAAATAATGTTGGAGAGAGGGGACATCCTTGCTTCACCCTGATCTTGTTGTTGATTTTGACTTTCCTGCTTCCAATTTTTTTCATTTATTAGTACACCCAATTCTGTGATAACCTTTTCATATAAGTGAAAAGTAGATTCTCTCCACTCAAGTGGAATTCCTATTTTCTCCATTCTTCCCCAAAGTTTTATTCAATGCACTATGTTTAAGGCTTTAGCAAAATTGACAAAGCAAAATAAATACTATTACCTTTCCCTCACACTTTCTCAACAGCAAGTTTAAGAGTTACCACAGAGTCATTGAATGTTTAGGCGAAAAACCAACTTGAGAAGGAGCCCTGACATTGTTTTCTTCTGCCCACTTACTTATTTTCCTCTCTAAAATGGTGCCAAATGGCTTGGAAAAAAGGCTACTAACTGTGACGGTTATATAATTTCTCACATTATTTATATCACCGCCTTTGCGAATAGGTATCACTTTGCTAGAGCAATCTTGAGCCTAACATGGTATCTCTCCCCCAGTGATCAGTTGAGGAGGTCACAGGTTCGATTCTCTTGATCCCCTTAGGGTGAGGCTTCATAATCAGGGTCGACGATTTACCTCGTTTACCATCCATGGATCTGTTGATTTTTCAATAAACAAGGTTAGGCATGAAGTTCATTTCATTTTAGCATTTCTCTTAACCATAACCAATAATGTTGCAGCAAGATCACAAGAAGAAACACCATGCACAAGAACACAAGAAGTATCCTAGGAAACCCTTCTCAACAAGGGAAGAAAACCCAGCCAAATCCTTTGCTATACTCTTCAAGAGAAAGACCTTCAGCACCAATAAGACCTAGCACACAAGAGGGTGCTCAAACCCTAGAAGACTAGCACCCAAGAGAGGTGCGCACTTTTCCCAAGAAGGTGTACTTGCTGAAATTTCCAAACTCACATGAAAGATGTGTTTCCTCAATGGGGAATTTACCTTTACTTATACTAACCTGAACCTATCAACAGAAGTGCCTATTGGCACAACAGGGCCGACCTCACTATCTTATAATATAATTAATATTAACCAAATTAATTATCTTTTACATTAATTACCAGTCACATTAAGGTGGGGCCGACCTGTACCCTTTACATTACAATTAGGGTTACAGGCAGGTCTGACTCTTGAACAATATAGCAAGGGATATTGTACACCCACTAGTGCTCATCCACTAGGGGTACATACATAGGGATGTCCATATCTTT
>JZKD02S2171402.1:0-10702 GCA_000966675.3 Picea glauca
ATACCATACCATACCATACCATTTCCATTGCCAATGCCAATTGATACCATACCATTTCCAATTCACACCATACAATGGCAAGGCAATGCATACCATTGCCAATGCAAACCATTGCCATTGTCAATGCATAACATTTTCATTTCCAATGCATACCATACCATGCAAGGCAAGGAAATACATACAATACCATACCATACCATGCAATTGCCAAAGCATACCATACAAGGAAATGGCAAGGAAATACATACTATACCATACTGGGAAATGGAAAGGAAATGCATACCATACCATACCATACCATATCATTGCCAATGCATACCATACCATAGCATTGTAAATGCATACCATACAAGGCAATGGAAAGACAATTCATATCATACCATACCATACCATGCAAGGAAATGGAAAGGAAATACATACCATACCATACCATACTATTGCCATTTCCATTTCCAATGCCAATGCATACCATACCATACCATTGCCAATGCATACCATCCATTGGAAAGGAAATGCATACCATTTCCATTGCCAATGCATACCATACAATGGCAAGGAAATTCATACCATACCATACCATACAAGGCAATGGAAACGCAATGCATACCATACAATGGCAAGTCAATGCATACCATACCATACCATACAAGGCAATGGAAATGCAATGCATACCACACCATACCATACCACACAAGGCAATGGCAAGGTAATTCATACCATACCATACCATATGATTTCCATTGTCATTTCCAATGCCAATGCGTACCATACCATACCGTACCATACCATTGCCAATGCATACCATACCATACAATACCATACCATTGTCAATGCATACCATACAATGGAAAGGCAATGCATCCGATTGCCATTTTCAATGCATACCATACCATTTCCAATGCATACCATACAAGGAAATGGCAAGGAAATGCATACCATACCATACCATTTCCATTGTCATTGCCAATGCTAATGCATACCATACCATACCATACCATTTCCATTGTTATTTCTAATTCCAATGCATAACATAACATACCATACCATACTATACTATACCATTGCCAATGCATACCATACAATGACAAGGCAATGCATACCATTTCCATTGTCAATGCATACCATTGTCATTTCCAATGCATACCATACCCTACCATACCATACCATTCAAGGCAAGGTAATACATACCATACCATGCCATTGCCAATGCATACCATACCATACCATACCATACTATACCATACAAGGCAATGGCAAGGCAAGGCATACCATACCATACCATACCATGCAAGGAAATGGCAAGGCAAGTCATACCATACCATACAAGGCCATGGCAAGGAACGGCATACCATACCATACCATGGAAATGAAAGGAATACCATGCAATACCATATGATATCATACCATACCATGCAAGGCAAGGAAATACAAGGCATACCATACCAGACGATACCATAGCATGGCAAGGAAAGGAAAGGAATACCATACCATACCATACCATACCATGGGAAGGCAAGTCATACCGTACCATACCATGGCTAGGCAAGGCAAGGCATGGAATGGCAAGGCAAGGTATGACAAGTCCTGCATGGCATGGCATGGTAAGGACATGCATGACAATGTATGGTAAGACAAGGAAAGATAATGTTATGGCATGGATTGGCAAGGCATGGAAATGGTAAGGCTTGGGAGGAATAACAATGATGTCTTGAATATTGTAGGGATTGATGTCTTGAATATTCTAGGGATATTATGTGTCATCTTGCATTTCAACAAACATTTGTTATCTAAACTCTAGTTTAAGCTTGTATTTTCATCCCCCTTTCATTTAATGATTACTTGTGTTAATGGTTGTTATATTTATCCTGTTGTAACTTAGTTAATATCATTTATTGGCTTGTCAATGCATGGAAATGCTATGGAATGACAATGGAAAGTTATATTTGTTGTTATATAGGTTAAAATTGGAAACTACATGACAAGGCATGGGAAACTACATGAAAATGGCATCACATGGCATGGCTTGGAAAGGCATGGAAATGACATGGAAATGGCATGCCAATGGCATGTCTTGGAAAGGCATAACACTAACATGGAAATGGCATGGCATGGCTTTGAAAGGCATGGAAATGGAATAACATGGAAAGGTTTGACAATGGTGTGGAAATGGCAATGGCATGGCATGGAAGGACTTGGAAAGGAATGACAATGGCATGGCATGGCATCAATAAGTTTCTGGGATTGGATTTGGGAGTGTCCTTTGTCTCCTTGTGTGCTTCAACCAAAAAATTGGGTAGGAATGTGCAATAAAATCTCATAGATGGTGAAGGGAAAAGAATAATGGTTTCAAGTCTCCCTGGAGGAATTTTGGTACCATAGCATACTTTTTATAGTGTGTCATGAAATGTAATCTCAAAACCTTTATTTGTAGGTGGAAAATGATATCCATTCTAAGATCTAGTTTCCATGTGAACTCTCTTGTTCTATTGATCAAAATCCAAAAGTTTAGTGGACATCATGGAAGATTGAATAAATGTTATTAATAATTGTTGGGTTTAACAAAATTACATATACCGACTACACAATCTAAACAAACATGTGAATTAATGAGTTCTTGACTAGTCTTTTTGGAATTTATGAAGGGTTACACATAAATCAAATGATTTTATATATGTCATTCATAAAAATAGGGGAATAATGTGTGTTCCCTAGAAAATAACATTGAGATGAAATTGTTAAGTGATTTACAATTATGTAGACGATAAATGAGAAAATTTATTTATATAATTAATTATTGTAATATGCCATTTTTAAGGTCACAATATTTTCAAGTGACCACTATTTGAGTGTGGATTGTCATTGGATTTAGATGGAGATAATTCAATAGGTATTCCATATTGTTGGTTGTGAGTTAGAATATGGATATCCACAACATTCATGCAAATAATTCATAAGGAATGATCTATCGATTATGTAGAGATACATGGTTGATTAACAAACAATGCTACTTGAGAACCATTAATTTCTTATGGATTTAACACTTAGCAATATTTTCCACCATAAGCTATTTCTTAATGTGTAATGAAAGTATTTATAATCACTTTAGAAACAAATCAAGGGATTAATACACATAGATTTCATACACTTTGGAATTCAAACAATTTGAAATTCATATATTAATCAATATCAAATGTAGAAACAATGAGATTCATAAAAAGTGTGCAATGAAATGTATATATATATATACTCAACATCGTCTAAATTGTACATTTTTTACAAAATGGCAACTTTTGCCTAGTACACAAAGTGACAATAAGTGCCATAACATAACAAACATTTATATCGTAGCCTAGCTACAAAATGGCAGTAGTTGGTCAATCATTGACCATTTCCACCCTCAGAAGCATCCTGGAAATATATCTTTATTCTCTTGCTCAAGGATGCACCTCGAGAGGTTCTATGCCTAGGCATGCTTCTATGCTCTCGGGATTGCACAAAGAATAAACATCGTTATAAGTTTTTTTCATTAATGAATGAATAGACATACAAATTGATACTTTGTAATTTAACCTAAGACAACTCACCGCATATGAATCTATCAATCATGAGTGTTATCCTACTCCGTGACTTCAATCTCTCTGCAAGTGCACCCTGAATTAGCTACAAGGATCAAGTCAAGAAAATTAGAAAAATATGCGTAAAAACAAATTCATGAAACATAAAAAATTATCATCAATGCATTTGCTCACTGTGAATATTTTAGGCATCAATGGAGATTCACTAGCATATGGAGCACTAGGTTGTACAACCTTCTTTGAGACAATCTCTACTGTGGAAGACTCTCTTGATGGGGGAACAAGTGGTGGTGGGGGTAGGTGGCAGACATGTGGGTTGTGATGGACCCTCACAGGTTGTACAAGTGATTCCAACACCCTAGATCTAGAGAAAGGAAACCCAAAAGTAACGCCTAGGTGCCTAGGAGGTGAAATAATACTATACCTAGCAATTATATTGATGGCCTGCATACATATGAATAAAATTGAACTACTAGTTCCAAATAGTAAAATTCAAAAACATAAAAACCAACAATTTGAGAATTATATGATATTTAAATTTACACATGATACCTGTGACATTGGTCACTTTTCCATCATAGATGGACAATCCCTGACATCACCTGGTGCCAAATCATGTAGAAACACGAGACCATATAAAAAAATTGAGGATGTCATAAAATAAAGAAATGACTATGTTGAATATATTAAATGTGATACATACCTGTGTGTACGGTGCACCCAATGAACATGTTGCCTCTATTGATGCATCAATGGTTGGGTTAGGCACTGATGCATCCATAGGCATAGAGAGTTTGCTACCAAGACACAACAACTACAAAACAAGATACAATCAAATATCTATATACATACACAAAATACAAATAAATATATAATGACGAAGAAAATAGAGAGGGTTATGATACTAGTCTCCTCCATGATGTTATGTTGTCCACTGGGCTCTATAGGCGCATAGCATGTTTGTCTACATCTTGAGCATCTGTGAGGTTCACGTGGATGACTTCTATTTCCATGTGCCCTCTCCTCACTGTACTCTCATGTTCATGCTAACACTCCAACTCCTCTATGAATGTCACTGGCAAACACCTCTTGTCGTGATAGTACAACAAAGATATTGTGTTGCACTAGGATACAACTCAATGATGAGATGGCTAGCTATACCTGTTGCAAGTTCTCTACAACAGGAGGATGTTGGGTAGGGGGGTTAGGCCTTTGCATGGGGGGACGAGGACCTAACTCAGGGTCGCGACTAGCATGCTCTCAGTCTTGTGCGGATCCTTGACCCACCCCATGGAAGTCACCAATGTCAAAGTAGTTGACATGCTTACTCATAATAAAATCAACCCATAATTTTCTCATAAAATATAAGGGCATGTCCTTTTTATTGCAAGCAGTTTTATAAAGAAGCATATACCACCGATCCATCAAGTTTTGACTAATCTGGGGATGGATGCACCAATCAATAGGGATGTGTTTCCTGGTCAATGGTAGTTATTTTCCATTTCTAGGATCCCTAAAATTAGACAATATTTGTTGTTTTGAAATGCCCAGTTCTTTGACTTGGTTTCTGTCCAAACTAATGCTATAGTACTCATATATTTGTGCCCTATAATCAGAAATATAGGTCAATTTCCCTTGGGAACTTGAAATGGACTGCACAATGATGTCCAAAGAAGTGGCCAAGGAGACTCTGCTAGGCTCTCTAGTCTCCCTTAATTTTTCGTCAAGGGTTCGTAATATAACCAACCCCTCATCAATTTTAGTGTTTACATTGTGTGGTGGTGGTGGGTTGGGGTTTTGATCTTCTTGGTTTTCTTCGGAGTGGTTTAAATTGTCTTGGGCTTCCATTGTATTATATGTGATGCAATTTAAAAACCATGGCATGTAAATTAGGTTCCTTTTTTATTTAAAATACAAAATTACAATTTTTTTTTCAATTTAGATTATTGGGAGAAAAATACTAAATTGGATTAAAATTAAGAAAAATGTAACATACCTGGACATGTGGTCCCCTCCTCCCTTTCTTCCTCCTCTCTAGCTCCACTATATTTTCCCAATGAAAAAAATGACGCTATTTTTTCTCGCCTGTTCTTAGGATCACACACACAGTTTTCCACTAAACCTATGTCGAAATCCACGTGGAGGTTCGACCATATCCAAACTTATAAATATAGAAACCCTTACAAGCTTTTGTAAATGCATATTCTTAATCATACCCTAAGCATTTAACTGCCACAAACTTCTTACACTCACCCTATTAGCTAATGAAAATAATAAAGTTGATATATCATCCATAAAAATAAAAATTATTTAAAAAAAACTTTGTAAAAAGAAAACAAAAGTGGATAACTATATCAACATTAAAAAAAATTTGAAAATAACCATGGAAAAAAAGAGAAAGTAAAAATAAAAATAAAAATTATTTAAAAAAAACCTTTGTAAAAAGAAAACAAAAATGGATAACCATATAACATTAAAAATAAATAAAAAATTAAAATAACAATGAAAAAAAAAAGAGAGTAAAATAAATTGAAAAAAAAAGAAGAAAACCTGAAAAAAAAAAAATGTGGTAATACCAATATCATATTTTTTTTTTCCAACCAACCAGAAATATGACCCTTGTTATGCCCATAGATTTAATAACCTCTGATAACGTGGGGGACCATGAAGACTCCTCTTAACTAAATTGAAGGAGAACCATGACAAATGTACAGCCGTGATCAACTACATCGTCGTCGTCAATATTAGTCATTTAAAAACTAGTCTTTGACCACCTGAAACTAATGTGCATAGCCATGGCAAACCAGCTCTGTCTCGGGATTCAAACGTATGAGTGGAAGACGGATCAACACTAAAAGCTAGATCAACACTGAAATCTGGGTTCAAAATAATGCTTACAATGGATTCAGAGGTCCATAATGATCAAGTGGGTGGATTCAGTGTTAGGGTTCTGTAGAGCTATTAAAATTTGAGAAAAAATTTTATATTAAAAGAATTCAATTTTTTTTATTATTTTATTAATTTTTTTTTATTTTGTTAAATGAATATATATTTTATAAATTTAAATTTTATTTAAATAAAATCTTCACAATTTTATAAAAAAATTAATTCATTTTAAATTAATTAAAATAAAATCAATTTTATTAAAATAGATTACAATTACAAAATGTTCTATCTAAGTAAATTCTTAAAAAAACATTTCCAATATTAAAGTTTTATTTTTACAAAAAAAAATAACCATTTTAATTCAATACTTTTTGAGTTGGTCTAATGGTTAAGAACATGTGTTTTCTCTTAAGAGGGGGGTAGGGTATGTATACCTCCATAGACTTTATTAGTCAAATCACTGGAAGGAGGAGAGTCCCTTGTCCATACCAATTTGATGTGGCTTGGTCGTGACCTTAAAAATAGATTATTATTATTATTATTAACTTTAAATTCTTATGATTAAAAAAAAAATTAACTCCACATAAAATATAATAACATTTAAATAATTTATTTTAAAATAAACATATAGAAGTTAAGCTATACTTTGCAAACAATTATATTAAGTATTATATTAATAATAATTTTGGATGAGAATTATATTACATATTTTATGATGTGGTATTTAATGGATAAATGGTGTTTATATTTTTTAAAGTAGGTTTACAAGGGATTTGAGTAATACAACTATTTATGTAATTTTTAATTAACTATTTGATATAATTATATTAAATTTTCTATTATAAAGTAAGTCAAAATGAATGTTAATGCAGAAATGTTACATACCCATTAACGTGGCAAGGTGAACTGAAATAACTATTAAACAACTCAAATAACCATTAATTAAGCAACTCAACAATTTCACACAAACTAAGCCAAAATGAAAGTCAAAATCTGACATAATCATTGAAGAATGTCACAACCCAACATAATCCTTTATCAATATTTAAATGCGATAAAACCGTTAATGAATGTAACATCACAATAGAACATCACATTCCATTAATGCTACAATGTGACAAAACCCTTAAGGAACATCACAATGTGACATTACATTTGATGTACATGACAACGTGACATGACTCTTAATGTGACAAGATGAATGTTGCAATCTAAAATAGCCATTAACGAATGTTCCAAAATTCAACTTAACCCTCAGTAAATATAGCAATGTGACAAAATACTTTATGAATGTAACAATGTGACGTCACATTTCATTAACCGTTAACGACTTAACCCTCTATGAATGTCGCAATGAAAATATCCTTTAATGAATGTATCAATGTGACATCTCATTTCATTAACGCTACAATGTGACAAAATGCTTAATAAACGTCACAATGTGACATGACATTTTATGAATGGCACAATGTCACATGGTTGTTATCGTGAATGTTGCAGTGAGATAAAATCCTTTATGAATGTCACAATGTGACATCACATTTCATAAATCTCACAATGAGAAAAAACCCTTCATGAACATCGCAATCTTCCATGAAATTTGATGAATGTCGCAATATGAAGAAATAATATATTAATTTCATAGTGTGACATCACATTTGATCAAAAAAATAATGTGACATAACCATTCATGAATGTAGGAAGTGAACACAAGTAAACCAAGATGGATGTCTTAATGTCAAATAACCATTGAGAACATCACAATCAAACATATCCATATTATGACGTAAGCCAAAATGAATCTTATAATTAGACATAACTATTGAAGAATGTCACAACCTAACAAATCCATTGATGAACGTTGCAATGTTATAAAAAAATTCATAAATCTCTCAATGCGACAAAACCCCTAATGAACATCGCAATATGCCATGACATTTGATGAATGCTGCAATGCGACATTGGTGTTAACATGACAAGATGAATGTTGCAATATGAAATAACCATAAAGGAATTTCACAATCCAACAGAACCCTCAATAAATGTTGCAATGTGAAGAAATCATTTATTAATGTCACACTCTGACATCACATTTGATCGATAACACAATGAGAAATAACCATTCATGAATGCAGAAAGTCGACACAATTCAACCAAGATTAATGTCTTAATGTTAAGTAACCATTGAGAACATCACAATAAAACATATCCATATTATAAAGTAAGCCAAACTGAATGTTACATTCTAACATAACCATTGAAGAGTGTCACAACCTGACAAAACCATTGATGAATGTTGCAATGTGATAAAACCCTTAATAAATGTCACAATGTGACATCTCACTTGATTAATGTACCAATGCGATGAAACTGTTAATGAACATCAAAATTTAAACTGACATTTGATTAATGTCGCAATGTTACATTACTATTAACATGGCAAGGTGAATGTCTCGATCCGAAATAACCATTAAGCAACGGAAAAATTTCACATAAAGTAATCCAAAATGAAATTCACAATATGAGATAATCATTGAAGAATGTCACAACCAAACAAAACCCTTGATGAACATTGTAATGTGAAAAAACCCTTAATGAATGTCACAATGTCACCTCACATTTCATTAAAGCCACAATGTGACAACACCTCGATTGAACATCGAAATGTGGCAGATCACATTTGATGAATGTTGCAATGTGACATGGCTATTAATGAAATAATATGAATGTTACAATGTGAAATAACCATTAAGGAACGTGTCACATCATATTTCATCAACACCACAATGTGACATAACCATTCATGAATGTAGGAAGTCAACACAACTCAACCAATATGAATGCCTTAATGTTAAATAACCATTGAAAACATCAAAATCAAACATATCATTATTATAAAGTAAGCCAACATGAAATTCACAATATAACATAACCATTAAATAATGTCACATCCAAACATAACCCTTTGTGAACATTGCAATGCGACAAAATTCTTAATGAATGTCACAGCCTGACACGACATTTCATTAAAGCCACAATGCAACAAAATCTTTACTGAACATTCCAATGTGATATCACAATTGATGAATGCCCCAATGTGACATGGTCAATAATGCAACAATATGAATTTCGCAACCTGAAATAACCATTAAGGAATCTGTGACATCATATTTGATCGATACCATAATGTGACATAACCATTCATTAATGTAGGAAGTGGACACAAGTCAACCAATATGGATGTCTTAATGTAAAATAACCATTGAGAACATTACAATCAATCATATGCATATTATAAAGTAAGCCAAAATGAATGTTACAATCTGACATAACCATTGAAGAATGTCACAACCTGGAAAAACCCTTGATGAACGTTGCATTGCGACAAAGCTCTTAATAAATGTCACAATGTGACATCACATTTGATTAATGTGACAATGCGAAAAAAACCCTTAATGAACATCACAATGTGACTTGACATTTGATGAATGTCGCAATGTTACATTACCATTAACATGGCAAGGTGAATTTCTCAATTCAAAATAACCATTAAGCAACACAACAATTTCACACAAAGTAAGAAAAAATGAAAGGCACAAACTGACATAACCATTGAAGAATGTCACAACCGAACATAACTCTTGTGAACATTTAAATACTACAAAACCATTAATGAATGTCACAATGTGACATCACATTTCATTAATGACACAAAGTAACAAAACCTTTAAGGAGCATCCCATTGTGACATTACATTTGAATAAATCCACAATTTGACATGACCATTAATGTGACAAGATGAATGTTGCAATTTGAAATATCCATTAAGGAATGTTGCAATACGAGTTAATCATTGGTGACGTTCATTAAAGGTTTTGTCGCATTGCAATGTTCATCAAGGGTTATGTTGGGTTGTGACATCACATTTCATTAAAGACAATATGCGACAAAACCCTTACTGAACATTCTAATGCGACCTCACATTTTATGAATACCCTAATCTGACATGGTTATTAATGCAACAATATGAATGTCGTAATCTGAAATATCCATTAAGTAATGTGTGACATCACATTTGATCGACACTACAATGTGACATAACTATTCATAAATGTAGTAATTCGACGCAAGTCAACCAAGATGGATGTCTCAATGTCAAATAACCATTGATAACATCACAATCAAACATATCAATATTACAAAGTAAGTCGAAATGAATATTACAATCTGACAACCATTGA
>JZKD02S2171402.1:17364-29715 GCA_000966675.3 Picea glauca
AAACACTCCTTGTCCAACCCTCCTCTCTTTATTTTTCTTTGTTGTTAAGAGAAATGAGATATGTGGCTTTAGCTGATATGATTAATGATGCTATAGAGGTAGAAGCTAACTTGATGGCATCTTGAAAAATAAATAATAAAGTTGAAACTAAGAAAAAGAAATTTAAAGAAGAAAATCAACTTTCATTCTCTAAATCTTCAGATGAAAAGTTAGACATGATGGTGAAAACTATGGATAAATTAGTGGAAAGGTTGAATTTGGATAATAGACCTGCTCCTAGAGAAAGACAAGAGCCTCAAGTAATAAATCCAAATTTCAGGAGACCTCCAGTCCCTCCAATAAGACAACGAGATCAAAGAAATTAGGGGGACCAACAAATCATACCTCCATTTTAGGAAAATTATACTGAAGATTTTATTGAAGAACATGATGATCAAATCCATCTGTTTGATGAAGATGATTATGAAATATATTTGACTAAATAAGAGCATGATATTTTTCAGCAAGAAAAAGATAATGAGTTATTGATGGATTCAGAAGAATACAGACATGGGCATTCGAATGCCATTTTTGAATTTAAGAAACAATATAATATCAAGAACATAAATGTAGTAGTTAACCCAAATAAAACTCAAGATGATCAAACCTCTACCAGTCAAAGGACAACATATTCTCCAAGGAAAGACATGCACGAGAAAAATAATGTAAAGGATGGTGGTCCAAAGAAATAACAAGATGCAAAGAAATATGTTAACAACAAAGAGGTAGAAAAATCTCAGTCTACTTTTAATCTTGAAAGTGAAGTCTCTAAGTTAAAATTTTCAATTCCTTTTAATGAGATTATAAAGAATATTGAATATAGAGGTCAGATTATGAAAATGTTGAAAACATGAGAGACATCTGACACTTTAAATCTTCATGATGATCATACCACTTTTCTTTTTGGTCCTCAGGTTGAAGAAGCCTGTGATATTGACAGTGAAGTACCTACTTTTTACATGAGTCTCAATTTTAATGATATGACCCTACATAATGCAATGATATATTTAGGGGCATCACAAAATTTGATGTCGAAAGTGGTATGGAAAATCTTGGATTAGATATCACAAGGCCATATGAATATTTCCTTTCATTTGATTCAAGGAAGGTTAAATTCCTAGGGTCAATTAAAGATCTTGTTGTCACCTTAACCCATATCCCATCTAAAAGTGTTGTTATGGATGTGGTGGTTGTTGATATTCCACCGAAATTTGGGATGATATTTTCTAGGTCTTGGGCAAAAAAAATAAAGGGTACTTTACATAGGGACGTGTCATATGATACAATTCTATTGGTTGGGAAAAAAAGGATAATGTATAGAGAAAAAAATAGGCGTACATGGTAAGTATCCCAGATAAACCTAATAATCACCCTATCTATGTTTTTGACAATGATATTTGGGCTTCTATTTTTTAAAATAATCTTTTTTTTGAAGAGGAGGAGAAGAATGAACCTAAGATTCCAGAGAAGAAAAGTGAACAATTGCAGGAAGAGATCATTTTAGATCAGACAAATGATGTGGATCATGGGTTATGGAAAATGTATTTTGATGGAGCTATAAGTAAAGAAGGAGACGGGGCAGGTTTGTGGATTTTTCCTCCAAAAGGTGCTTCAAACATTTGTTCTTTCAAAATGGCTTTTGACTGTACAAACAATGTAGTTGAATATGAGGCTTTAACTTTTGGGCTAACTACTTTGAAATATTTGAAAGCTAAGATAATAGTTGTGCATGGTGATTATGAGCTAGTAATTAATCAAGTTAAAGGTATTTACTATACCAAGCACCCCAGGATGAGGGAATAAAAGAATGCACTTCTGGAGTTATTAGAAGGATTCATAGAGTTTGATGTATCACTGATACCAAGAGGGAAGAACATGATTGTTGATGCTTTAGCCACCTCAACCAGTGTTTTCGAAATTCCTATTCATCCAAATAAGAAGTATGAGATTGAAGTAAAACATGGGATATCAGTCCCTGAGAATATCAAATATAGGCAGGTCTTTGAATATGATAAGCAATTCATTAGGTTCCTTCAAAATTCAAATGAATTTTCTAGTACACATATTGATGAAGAAAATTTGTTTGTTGAGGAAGAAAATGTAGGTTTGACTCCAAATTCATGGGATTATCAGAATCTTACAATTGGAAAGGAGAAAATTAAATTAAAGAATAATTTCATCCCAAAGGGTTTGGTTCCTCTTGAGAAGATTTTCGATAATAATGATGTATTAAAAAACTCAAAGGTGACTCCAAATGAAGGTGAGGAGGAAGACTGCAACATTGGAACTGAAAAAAACCCAAGACTCATCAAATCGTCTAAGACTTTAACCCCTAAAAGAAAAGAAAGGTATCTTAAATTAATGAAGTAATTCTATGATGTGTTTGCATGGAGCTATGAGGAATTAAAGGTATATTATACAAGCATCATCCAACATACAATCCCAATCAAAGAATATAAAAAACCATTCAAATAGAAGACAATAAGGATAAATATATTGCTTCTGCCTTTAATTGAGAAGGAAGTGAAGAAATTGTTTGATGCAAATATTATTGTTTCTTTGAGGTTCTCTAAATGGTTGGAAAACCTGGTTCCTATCAGGAAGTAGAATGGATAAATCAGGTTGTGTGTAGATTTCAGGAATTTGAACAAGGTGTCTTTGAAGGTCAATTATCCTCTCCCAAATATGGATTACATTTTGTAGAAAGTTGTGGGATCACAAAATATGTGTATGTTGGATGTCTATTCAGGGTATAAGAATATCATGGTGCATCTAGATGATCAATAAAATACAACTTTTACTACACCTTGGGGAATGCTCATGTATGCAAAGATGCCATTTGGGCTAATGAATGCAGGAGTAACATTTCAACAAGGTATGGATATATACTTTGTAGAAGAAAGGAATAAGTTAAGTGCAATATATTTGGATGATATTACAATTTTTTATAACTCTCATGATGAACATTTGAAGCATTTAAAATAGGTTTTTTAGAAGTGCGGGAGGTTTGGTATTTCCTTGAATCCAAAGAAGTCAAATTTTGCAATGCAAGAGGGGAAGTTGTTGGGTCATGTGATATCAAAAGAGGGAATCAAGATAGATCCAAGAAGAACTTAGAAACAATACAAAAAATAGACAATCCCAAAAATAAAAAGGAAGTGCAATATTTTATTGGAAGGGTGAATTTCCTAAGAAGGTTTATACCAAACTTTGTTGAAACTGTTAAGTTTATTACCCATATGTTGAGAAAGGATAATCATGTCAAATGGAAAGTTGAATCAAAAGGGTCATTTGATGACATAAAGAGAGCACTTACTGAAGCACCAATGTTAGTTATCCAAGAGTATTTTAAATATTTTATGATTTTCTCCATTGCCTCAGAACATACTATTGCAGGAGTGTTGTTGCAGAAAAATAAGCAGAATTTGGAATAGTCTATAGCCTTTTACAATAAATAATTGAGGGGTTCAACATTTAAATATAACATCATGGAGAAGAAGGCCTATGCACCGGTGAAGGCATTGAAGGAGTTCAAGGTCTATATCTTGCATTCTAATGTTATTTCTTTTGTTCCTATTAGTGCAGTCAAAGAAATTTTAACTCAGCCAGACCATGAAGGTAGAAGAGAGAAATGGATTGTAGTTCTATTGGAGTATGATCTAGAGATAAATCCAATAATGTTGGTCAAAGGTCAGGGATTGGAAAAATTGATGGCTAAGTCAAATTTTGATCTCTTGGGAATCAATTTCATTGCATACTTTCCATTGGATGGATAACCGACACCTTAAGTATCTAAAAAGTTCCTTTCATATCCATGGTATAGTGATATAATTTATATTTTATAGAATTTACAAGCCCCACCATAGTTGAGAAAGACTAAGGCCATATTTTTGAAATTGAAAGCAGTAAAATTCTGTATCATAGATGGTTTTTTGTATTGGAAAGATCTAGGAGGAGTCTTATTAAATTGCCTATTGGAAGATGAAGAAAAAAAAATTATGAAATAATTTCATTAGGGTGATTGTGGAGGACATCAATACTGGAATATTACTGTGAACAAAATTTTGAGAGAAGGATTCTATTGACCAACAATTTTTGCAGATGCATATAAATAAGTGACAACTTGTCATGAATGCCAATTTTTTGAAGGAAAAGGGAAGTTGTTGCCATTTCCTTTGAATCCCATTTCAGTGGAGGCAACCCTTCCAACAGTGGGGTCTTGACATCATTAGTGAAATCAATCCAACATCTTCAGGTCAACATAAGTGGATATTGACTTCTACAGAATATTTTACCAAGTGGATTGAGGTTGTGCCAACTAGACAAGAAACTGATGTTGTGATAATTCAATTCTTAGAAAACAACATTTTTTCCAGGTGTGATTGTCGTAGGAGGATCACGACTGACAATGCAACAACTTTCAATTTTAGGAGAATGATTAAACTATGTGAAGATTATAACATAATTCTCATTCACTCTACATCATATTACCCTCATGGTAATGGATTGGCTGATTCATCAAATAAAATTTTAAAAAGGATCATCAAGAAATTACTGCATGAGAACAAAACAACTTGGCATAAGAAGTTGATATTTGATTTGTGGTAAAACAAAATTAGCCTTAAAAATTCAATTGGAACTTCACCATTCCAATTAGTATATGGGGCAGAGGTGGGTTTTCCTACTTATTTGGGACTTCCAATCATGAAGTTGTTGCATGAGAAAGAAGTAGAGCCCAGTGACATTCAAAGGAGGATTAACCAACTTATTCATGTTCTACATTTTAAAATAAATTTCCATCCTTTAAACCATCCATGGTTCAATTTTGTGTGAGTCTTTATATAATTTTTAGTCTTATAAGAAGTCCAATGAGTAAGGAATTGGTGTGTTGGTTCTTTTCTACCTAACACAGAGGATAACATCCCCATTGGATCTTATGTTAGGGAGTACTAATTTAAAAAGTCAAAACAATTTGTTTTGTTGCTGATTGAGTCTTGTGGTCATGACCATGTGTCAAGGTCCTAGGGTTAGTTTCCCATGGGATTTTTTTTACTTCACTTATGATTCAAGTTTGTTTTTTACCGAGTCATGTCTAAGAAGTTAGAGTATCGTTCCAAGACATAGTTGAAGTGGTCAGTCTTTTCCAAGGTCAATTCAGTTTGTTACCTAGTCCTTTTTTATCATTTGAAAGTGTGAGTCTTAATTAATTACAATATGCCTCAATAATGCCATGGGAGAATTTTTTCACATGTACTAAAGGTTTCATAGTTTTCCCAATCCAATTTGTACCTCTTCAATACGTGTAACCAATCAGTTCAAATTTGTTGCAAGATATCCTAGCTCTTCGCAATAACTAACTATCATGTCAAATCACTTTAAAGATATCCATAATGGTCAGGAAATCATGGGAGTGAGGTCATGAGAGTAAGTATAGTCCTTGTAAATCATGTTTTATGTTCATGTGCTATTTCTTCTTTTAAATCATCAAAGGCTTGGTTCGCTACGAAATTGTAACTATCACTGTGAAATTGTAACTTTCGTTGCGAAACTTCCTATCTACTGCAAAATCTCTGGATTGGTTCATAAATATTACAAAATTATAAAATCATTCATGATACCTAGGTGCCTTTGAAGTTGTTTTTGTTGCTACAGAGCTCTCATATGCTTCAACCCTAATCTCCCATCAAAACTGTGACATCATTATTTGTTGTGAAAATCCTGTTTAATTTGTTGCGAAATCCTTTGTTGCTAAAACTATGTCTCTCAAACAAACCCTAAAACACCAAGATTCCTTTCATGTTTTTTAAGTCTTAATTCCCCTGTACCCACCATCATCACACCACTCTTCACCAATAGTCATGGAGCATAACAAGAAAAAGAGGAAAGTATAAAAGGGGGGTGATACTCTGAGGTTCCAACCCAGGGTGTGCAATTGTTGGATTCAAATCCCATTTTCAAAGAATCTTTCCAAGAAGTAATATGCCTCATCTTCTATGAAAAAATATAGGGAGGTCACATGGAGGTACCTAAAAAATTTCCCCTAAATTTTGATGGATTCAAAATGAAGGTTGGATCACTATAAATTCAAGTCACAGAGTAGACAACTGTAACAACAACAAAGATGCCCCTGCAAGGTGAGAGGTGGTTCAAGGGGATGCCTATGGATTCCTCCTATTGTAATGATTATTTCAAGTCATAATTTGAGAAAGAGAACCTATCAAAAGGGGTTCCAAGGAGATTTATGTTAGACCACCATGACCAACTACTGAGAGTAATCCATATATACTTCACTTGTGAGGGAAAATTCAATAAGGTGTACCTGTACCATATCAAACTACTCATACATTTTACAAGTAAGAAATCCCTAAATATTCCATATTATCTATGTAGAAGCTTAGGGAAAATGGATGATAAAGTACAAGCCAAATCTAAACAAGTTGAACCTAGTTTGTTTCATTTCAGTCTAATTAAATTGTTAGTCCTTGAAGATCTGAAGAAAACAAATAGGGAATGGAGTGCTTTTTTGTCTACATCAAGATTTTGTGCATAAACCACTAGTTCTCTACCATCCAAGGGAATTAATCCTTCCATAAGTTTATCAAAGGTTTTTTCTCTCGTGATAAGTCCTTCCACAAGGGTTTTTCTCTCATCCATACCAACGATTTTATAAAATTTTATCTATATAAAATCTATCCCTTGTATTGATTGAAGAACTAGTAGGAGAGAGCCCTATGTAGATTGGTAGGAGGCTATATTCAAATTTGAATGTAGGGTTTTGGTTACCTATGATATTTTCTTTTGCAGCTAAGGAAATTTATAGAGTGATAACACCTCTCTCTCTCTCTCTCTCTCTCCTTGTTTCTAGTCTCACTCTTACTCTCTCTTTGCCTCTCTCTCTCTCCCCCTCTTGCCTCCTTCTATTTCTCCCTAGTTCTACATCATTCTCTCTTTTTCCATCTAAATGTTAGGCATGTCTCACAATGAATAAAGGATATGTGCAACAGAGAAATGTAACCTCGCCTGTGAGGTGAGCGTTAATTTTTTTGTTCTTCTTCCAATGTATTACTTGTACAAATACTTATATGAACATGACCATGACCTAGACCATGAAATACACCTATACCATCACCTAGACCCCCCTAGCTCCATATAATCCTACACATAACCTATACTCTACCCTTAACCCCATGCACACCTAAGACCTAAGTGCATTATTCCTATACCTCTTATTTTATAATCATATTTTATGGATATGACCATTCACATATGGTTTAATAATGATCTCACATAATTTAATCATGATTATGGTACACTACTTTTTCTTTTTTATTTTAATATAAGCATAATATTATAGTTGATTTGATATTCTTTATTCACAATAAATGTTTTAATTGTAGATTTTAACCTTTTACAATATTTACTGCAAATGGATTTTTAGTAAAAGAACAGAAAATATACAATGGAAAATACAAACATTACACAGAGATTTTTCCCTTGAAAACCCAAACCAGGAAAACCAACATATTCTATATTCATTCTTAGTCATACATTGTTTACAATACAATATAAATATAGGAGCCATCAGAATCCAAAACCCTAACCTAATGACTTGGATTAGTCAAAACCCCTATTTCCTTAACCATAAATAGAAAACCATCGTAAAAAAAAACCATGTGTCAAAAACCTACCCAAAAATGTGACATGTTTCCCGAGGATACTACTACTTGTTCAAAGAATATAACACATACCCAAAATTATCGCACTTGTTGTTTTATTTGCATACACAAGGTTATAGAGTTACATAGTCAACAATCCAGGGCAAGAATTCCCATGGATCCTCTACACCAACAAAACTTCTCAGTGCTCATAGATTTTGTTAATGAATCTACAACATTCTTCAAAGTGTTCATATTCATCAAAATCACTTTCTTTTCTTCAACCATGTCTCTCACAAAGTGATATTGAATATCAATATGTTTTTTTCTATGAATGATAAGCCAGGTTCTTTGATAGAAAAATTGCACTTTGACTATCACATTCTATCCTTATAGCTTGTTGTACCAACCCAATACCTGAACAAAATCTTTGTAACAATATTGCTTCCTTACTTGCATGAGTAGCTTCCATGTATTCAACTTTTGTAGTTGAAAGTGCCACTACAACCTATATTTTTCTCATCCAACTTATTGTTCCTCCAAACAGGTTAAGTACATACCCACTTGTAGATATCCTATGATCCAGATCTCCAACCTAGTCTGCATCCACAAAGCCATGTATATCCACCACTCTGTCCAATCCCGATATTCCTTGGTAGCACAATCCATAGCTAGCAGTTCCACGCAAATACTTGAAAACCCTTTTTACTACTGTCCAATGATCCTTCCCTGGTTTTGACATGTATCTGCTCAATACTCCCACTACATGTGCAATGTTCGGTCTAGTATAGACCATTTCATACATCAAACTTCTAACTGCACTCACATATGGAACATGAGACATGTTGTCCTCCTCTTCCTTTGTCTTGGGACACTGATCCGTAGATAAATTTACACCAACATGAATAGGAACCTTGACCGATTTACATTCCTGCAGATTAAACCTCTGCAATATTGTCTCGACATATTTTATCTAATTTAACCATAGTTTCATCTTTTTCCGATCTCTTTTAATTTCCATTCCCAAAATGAAATTTGAAGCATCGGTATCCTTCATGTCAAATTTAGAGTACAACAGAGTTTTCACATCCTAGATAATCTCCTTATTGTTTCCTATCAACAACATGTCATCCACATACAAGACCAAATAAATCAAATGATCACCAATTAATTTAAAATACACACAATGATCCTCTTTGCTTCTTATGAAGCCAAATCCCAGCATATAAGTATCAAATTTTTGATACCACATCCTTGGTGATTATTTTAAACCATACATGGACTTTTTCATCTTTCATACCAACTCCTTATTTCCCTACAYARCATAACCTTCAGGTTTCTTCATATAGATTTCTTCTTCTAGATCCCCATGTAGGAATGYTGTCTTCACATCCATCTGTTCTACTTCAAAATCAAATGCAGCAACAACAAATAACATAAATATTATAGAGGTTAACTTGGCCACARGAGAAAAAATCTCACTAGAATCAATTCCCTCAACCTGGGAATAATCCTTTKCTACTAACTGAGCTTTGAATTTCTCCACTTTTCCTTCTACATTAAGATTCTTTTTAAATACCCATTTGTTTCCAATGGGATTTCTTCTAGTTGGAAACTCCACTAGATCCCAAGCCTCATTATTATCCAAAGATTCCATTTATTTTTCCATGTCCCTTTTCCAGATATTTCCATCCTCTGAATCCACTACCTCCTTGACATTTTTAGGATCATCATCAGTAAAATACAAAGAAAAATTTGAACGAAAACTAGATGGAGTATACCTTTCTGGAAACCTCCTTTCTCGAACCGATCTCCTCAATACTAGAGTATGAGGATATTCTTCTTCTGATTCCTGTTCTTTTGTAGAGTTTGACTCATCATCCTTTAAATCAAACTCTATTATATTTGGTTCTTCCTTACTTGGTAGGACTTCATGTTTAACAACATCCTTGATTTCTCTAAATACCACATCTCGGCTATACACTACCTTCTTAGTTTCTGGGTACCAAAGTTTATAACCTTTGAGACCATATTTATATCCAATAAAGATACACTTTTCATCCTTCTTATCTAGATTACTCATGTTTTCCTTTGGAACATGAACATATGCATCACAACCAAATACCTTTAGATGTGTGAGAGAATTTTTCTTACCAATCCATACCTCTTATGGAGTCTTGTCATCCAACGTTGATGAGGGTGATATGTTGACCATGTAACATGCAGTACCCACTACCTATGCTCGTAATTCTTTCCCTAACCTGACACCATTGAACATGCACCTTGATTTTTCCATCAACATCTTGTTCATCCTTTCTACAACTCCATTATGATGAGGTGTATATGGAGTAGTATTCTTCTTTTCTATACCACACTTCTTATAGAATTCTTCAAATTCATTCCTGCAGAACTCTCCGCCATTATCTGTCCTCAACACCTTAATCATTTTCTTTGTTTGATTCTCAATAAGAGCCTTAAACTCTTTAAACTTGTCAAATACTTCATATTTCTTCCTGAGGAAATATATCCAAGTATTCCTCAAGATGTCATCTATGAATGAGACATAGTACACATATTTTCCCAATGATGGGACCGATACAGGTCCAAAAATATCACTGTGAACTAGCTATAAAATTCCTTCTGCCCTCATTGCACCAGAAGGGAATCTTATCCAATTATGCTTCCCATATACATAATTTTCACATAAATCAAAATCTAGAGAGCAGTTAGACATACCTTTACCGTGTAGTAATCGAATACCCTTCTCTCCGATATGCTCCAGTATTTGATGCCACATCATAACATTTTCTCTAGAGACTATAGGAGTTCTTTCTTCTTCAATTCCAATATCAGGAACAACAAAACTATTACACCCATCACAAATAGTTCTTCCTTTCATATTATACAGAGTTCCAAACCGAACTCCTTTGAACAACACCATTGATCCTCGAACCATCCTGTAGGTTTCCTTTTCAATTATTGTTTTTACACTTGCATCATCCCTTTTTCTTATAGAAATCAAATTTATGGCTAGACCTGGGATGTGAAGAACACCAGGAAGTGTTCTAATCCTTCCATCTATGAGCCTCAACTTGACTTTTCCTTGTCCTATGATTCTGGTTGTTGAATCGTCACCTAAGAAAACATTACCTCCATCATACCTTTCATATTCACAAAACCACTCCCTGTGGGGAGTCATATGAAAGGATGCACCTGATTCAACCAACCATGCCTCATGATATAAATGTGTGCTTGAAGAAGCCAAGTACACATCCCCTCCTTCTTCCTTGAAGGTATTTTCTTCTATAGAAGGAGATTCTTCAGATCCCTTCTTTTTCTCAACTTTGGATCTACACTACTTCTTGTAGTGCCCTTTTTTTCCACATCTCCAACATACCTTTACAAACTTTCCAAGAGGTTTATATCTACCCTTAGACTTATATCTCACACTTGAGAACTTATATCTATTTCTTTCCTCGGACTTTCCTCTTGTAAATAATGCGTTTGTGCTCATTCCTTCCATATTTTTCTGTCTCATATCCTCTGACAACAAGGATGAGACCACTTCATCAAACTTCAAGGTAGTTGTATTACTACCTATGGCCAAAACCATAATATCACATGAGTATGGTAAAGAACACAGTAAATTGATACACTTATCTTCATCTGAAATTTTAATCTCAACAGATACTAACTGACTTACCATAGTATTGAAAGCATTCAAATGCTCATCGAGTCTCCATCTCTCATCCTCAGATTATATAGATTCTTTCTCAGGAATAGTTTATTTACTAGGGACTTAGACTGATACAACTTCCCCAACTTGTCCCATAAATCCTTTGTTGTAGCTTCCTATGACACATTCAGTAATACTGAATCCGAGAGACACAGTCAGATTGTGCTCTTCACCGTCTGATCCAACCTTTTCCAGTCATCTGCTGAAGTCCTTGTAGGTGAAGCACCTGGATCTACCACGATCCACTGATATCTATCTACCAATAGATATTCCATATTGATCATCCACAACTCAAAAAATTTCCCATTAAACTTATCGATATCCATCTTCGAATTGCTTTCCATTTCTTTTCACCTAAAAAAATCAATACTAAAGATCTCCCATTGGAACAAGGCTTATCATAGTCCCAATCCAAACCCTTGACCACAAAGGTGTCCCCCTGAAGCAAACAAATCTCTAATACCAAATGTATATTTTAACCTTGTACAATATTTACCGCAAACATGTTTTCAGTAAAAGAACAAAAATGATACGATTTAAAATACAAACATTACACAGATATTTTTCCCTTGGAAACTGAAACTGGGAAAACCAACATATTCTATATTCATTCATAGTGATACATTGTTTAAAATACAATATACATATAGGATCCAGTGGCATCCAAAACCCTAAACCAATGACTTGGATTATTCAAAACCCTAATTCCTTAACCGTAAATAGAAAACCATCGGCAAAAAAAACCATGTGCCGAAAAACCACCAAACAATGCGACATGTTTCCCGAGGAATTTTTTTTTCCCTCGTGCAAAGAATGTAAAACATACCAAACATTAATCCCTATCTATATCCCACCGCTTCGACTCTCTCCCTCTCTCTCTTTCTCCATCCATCTATTTCTCTCCATCCTCCTTCCTCCCCC
>JZKD02S2171413.1:8985-33029 GCA_000966675.3 Picea glauca
AAAATATTAAGGTAATTGACTGCGCTTTCTTCCTTTTTATTCTGCATTCCATGGCATCTTCCTCCAAATCGGCCTCCGCCTCCGTCTCCACCTCTGCTTCGATGTCGATGACGACCGAGACATGTGGCTTTCTTGTACGATACAGGTCGAACTGAAAACCACTGGAAATGAATGTGAAAACAGTGGATAAAAAGAAAATCACAAATGTCAATTTCGGATAGGTCGTGGACAGACAACGAAAAAGTTGAGAAAACCTCCCCTTAAATAAATTAAATTAAATTATAAATAAATAATAAATAATAAAAAATGTTATTAAAAAAAATATTATTATAATTATAACTTATAATTTAAAATTAGTTTGGAAGCATTTAAAATAAAATAAACTAAATTTATTTGGAATCATTTGAAATAATTGGATTCATAGTTAGTTTACACTGATTTGTAGGACGAGGGAATGATAAGGAATTTTTTAGGCTATGGAAAAGGGTCAAGTGATGTTTCATTCTTGGTGTAAGAACATGAGCAAAAGGAGTTGGTAAAACTTTCTATTTTTTTATTATTTTGATTGGAATTAGTTCAAATCAAGATAAAATTATTATTTTTTTATTGTTTAAATTGTATTTCCAAATGCATAAAGCATTTCTATTATAAGAACTTAGTCATATTAAGTTTAATAAATAAATAATTTCCTATAAGTCAATAAACGAATTCCATACGTAAACAAAATGGAATCCGTTTCAGTAACAGAAGATCTGCTTTAAGAAATGGTCCAGACTGTCATTCCCTATGGCAGATTCATTCTCTCCAGGTTGCACTTTGTTTAGTGCCAGAGGAATGGCCCAGATAGGCGAATGGTTCAGGTTCAACAATCAGAGATAGGCATTCCCTAGGGCAGATTCATTCTCTCCAGGTTGCACTTTGTTTAGTGCCAGAGGAATGGCCCAAATAGGTGAATGGTTCAGGCTAAAAAATTGGGACAGTTATTCTTCCTTGCTTGAGAAGAATAATCTAGATAGCTTATCATTGATGTTCTACCTTATGAGGGCAGATGCTCTTCCAGACCTCACAGATGTGAGTGGAAGAATGGCCCAGGTGATTTAGTTTATATCATAACAATGTTTTATGTGCAGGTTGATATCAGATGATTGTTATGGAGACTGTATGTCTCAAGACAATAGATATATACTACTGTGGTGGATGTGTTCCACTGATTGTGACTATACATCATTGATCAAGTATCTGTGTGCTACTTGGTGTGGCAGTGTACCACTGGATTGTAGTTGTGTACTACTATGGATAGACACAGTTGTGTTCTATTAAATGACATTGTTCTAATTTGCCCCAAAGACTATCAATAGTGTTGGAAATGATTGATCAATCGACAGAGATTTCCCAGACAAAAAATGTTTCATGACATTTATTCTTCTAGGACATATGACTGGATTAGAAGAAGGGTTTTTGTGTCACTCTGTGGAGTGAGTGACTTATCCAACATCATGTCTGATTACTCAGATGGAGTATGGTTTCGAGAGATGATGCAGCTGATGACACTGATAGTGATGATGGTGCTCATGATCTAGTCATGAGATAGTCTATACGACTATGTTGATGCTACCAGGTGAATGGTATGTTTTTGCTCAAGACCCTTACCTTCAATACCTCCCTAGCTAGGAGGGAGTGTTGATATTATGGTAGTTGCGGGAGGTATTTACCTCCACATGTAAACTTGACGAGAATAGAATATTTCGGTAAGCAAGAAGAAACGCTAATTAGTTGGCTAATAACCCTAGAAGACAAGTCGGCTCAAGAGGATAACTTGTATTAGGTTATTAGTCTCCAAGAGAAGAAGTCGGCTAAAGGAAGTATTATATACTAAGTAAATAGGCACCCAGATTGAGAAGTCGGCCCAGGAAGTTTGCCAGATTTAGTATAAATACATGAGGCCAGTCTTCATTCTCAGAACTATAGAAGAAACACTTGTACACACTGTAGTTGGCCAGTTTTCATTCTCAGAACTACAGAAGCAACACTTGTGCGCACTGCAGTTGGCCAGTCTTCATTCTCAGAACTGCAGAAGCAACACTTGTGCGCAAGTTTGGAGGAGAGATGTCGTTGCAGCTGTTGCAACTAGCAGATTTTGGTTTTGGCTTGGACTATCTCTTGGTTATGGTTTGGACTCTCTGATCAACTCTTGCTTGGTGTGCTATCCTTGGAGAAAGATGCACCACACTTTGTTTGGCTATCTAGCCTAGGGTTTGCTTCTGGAATGATTCTCTATCAAGGTTAAGGTGCTCAGGGGTGGCTTCGACCTATGGTTGGGTGACAATAGTGATATTGTCTATGGTTAAACGAGCACATCCATCATATTCTAACAGGTTATGGGCCCACACGTCCTTCATTCAGTATAACCATTGGAAGGGAGGATAGCCATAAGGATACTAAGCTCATTGAAGAACTGTCGCTAGGGTTTCTAGTAGGAGAAGTTACTAAAGCACTGCCACTAGGGTTACTAGCAGGTGAAGTTGTAGAAACCCTAATCCTCTCGTTGAGGCACATTAAGTGAAGGGATTGACCTAATTTACGGATAGACTAGTGTGCCCTATCCTAGCGCATCCCCTGGTACTCTCAGCAAGCCAAGAGGTCAAGTTTGAGTTTTTGGTCAAAATCTAGGGTTGACCAAGTTAAAGCAGTTGTTGGCGCAAGTTTGATCTGACCAGGGTCCTTCTCAGGTTACCAACAAAAGGTACCGTGTAGTCTAGAGCACTAAAATTTTCATCTCCTCCGAAGAGAAGAAGTCTCACCCAAAGTGCTACTGAGATAGATAGATAGGGAAGTGTAGGGAAAATACTTAAGAGGATACATAGAGCCTTCAAGACTCATTCATGATCTTACGCAAGAGACACGAATAGATTTGGAACATATATGTGCAAGATTCGAACCTACTTACATTGCGAACCAACATTTAAACATAGAACCATCAAATAGAACTTATAGGCCATAAAGAAATACTGCAATGCATAAGTAAGCACACAGAGACACATCATATTTGAAAATTTAGGTCCTTCTTCATATTATCTCCAGAATATTTCTCTGATTATAGACTCAAAATTACACGGTAGTGTGTTGTTCAGACTCTTGACTCTAGAGTCTTATCACAGAGCTCCAATTCTCAAATTGATAGATTAAGTTCATTACAGACTCAAGACTCGACTTGACTCAACTTACAACAATCAACTCGGAACCATCTCGCAATCAACTGACCAACTGGGTAAAAAGAACAACAACGACTAATCAACCGACCAACCAACCAACCAACCAACCAACCCTTTTACAATTGTGTTCATCCCTATATATAGGTTGGGTTGTGTCTTCTGTCTTGGCTTGCACGCTTCCTTGTTCTATTGTAATCGTTTGTTGCTTAGCTGGCGTTGCACTAACTTACACAACTGCTTTTTGTTGTTTTTTCTTGCTCTGTTGTCCAGCTTCTGTTGAAGCTTGCGCAACTCATGCTCAGTCAAAAATTGCGCAATTCCTTATCTCAAAATGAATGGCCCAATAGGCTCCAACCACAATCCTTGACTTGCCCTCGAGTCAAGTGCTTGGTTCTTTCACATTTTCCAGGAGCATCTGTTGTTTTCCCTTGTCCTTCTTTTCTTCTTCCTTTTGCTCTTATGTTTGTGCTTCTTCTTCTTTTATCTCTTCAAATGAAGGGCCCAACTCTAGTACCAAATCTAAGGCTCATTGTTTCACTCCTTGGAAGTTTCCCACTTTATCCTGCCATTTCCTGGCGAGGAGTGATGCCTCTGCAACAAATTGTTGGGTCACCTCTTTGCTATATTCCTTTGGCTTGGCCGCGACCAACAAATTCCACTCGGAATCTGCTCTCGCATCAAATTGATGCATTTGCATGTAAGTTGTCTGAATTACAGGTTGAAAGTCACACAACTCTTTTTTTGCTACGGACTGTGCCTCAAAGAGGGCATTCAGCTCATTGTCCGCCTGTTGAATTTGGTTAAACTTCTGTTGTTGCTCCATAGGATCCATTGTGGCTGCAACTTCTTCATTTAGCACTTGGATCTTTGTGCACACCTCCTCCAAGACTTGGTTGCGTCGAGCGATGATTCCCATCCAGTCACTGAATTCCCTGAATATTTTTGTGCATTCCGTTGTGTGCTTGTGTAGTGCTTCTCAGGCGTTGTTACCTTGCAGTACTACCTTCTGCATTTGCTCTTGCAACTTCTGAGGATGCTTCTCTGCTTCCTATTGGGTCTGTTGTAACTGTGCTTTCAGTTGCTCATCTTGAGAGGCGAGTTGTGTCCAATCTCCTTGTAGCAACTCAATCTGGTGTTCTAGTTCACATGTATCACCGACTTCAGGTAGTTCGGGCGCAACCTTCTGAATCTCTAGCCACGCTTCAACAAGTCTTTCCTACACTCTTTCCAGTTTGCACTGAACTTTGATTTTGTCATGTGCTTCCTGCATCTTGCATGTTTGCACGACAAAATATTCCTTGCTTGCAACCTCAACAGATCTCTCGACCTCTTGGATCCTTTGATCTAATTGATCATTTGATGCTCTGATCAGTCCAAATAAGTGCGTTTCTAACCACTGTACGAGATCAACAGATGAAGGAGATGCGTCTATGAGTGATCACGTTTGCAATGGAAGTCCACTGGTCATTGAATGCTCCGAGCGGGTTTCTACCTTCTCCTCTATCCTTGGTCCTGGTGCGATCCTCAATCGTAGCTCTGAGGGAAAAAGATTCAGAACCTTTGTTCTGGCTATGCAAAGCTGCATTAGTTCTACGCATTGCTGAGGGTCTTGGAGAACCTGCTCCATTTGTTCATGTGCGGATGTCGCGCTCAACCCAGGTGTTGATGTTGGTTCCCTTTTAGGCTCTGGTAGCTCCTTCTCTTTTGTTGCTTCTACTTCCTATATTGTGGCTTCTTGTACATCCTCACCCTTGTCCAGTGAGGGGATTTGTTGTTTTCTTTGGGCGCGCATCTCCTCCACAGTGTGGGTGTCTTTTCCTTGCACTGAAGGCTTAGGCTACAGTTCCTGGATGTCTGGGTTCAAACCATTCAGCTTCATGCTCTACTCTGGTGCTTTGGTTCTGGACCATAAACTTTTGATCTTGGCTTAGGCGACTCTTGGGTTATTCCTGGGAGTCCTCGCTCCACTATCTCTGGCTGATCGAGCTGCATCGGCTCTGGTTTTGTGGTCTAGGGTGGAATGGTGGTTGCTTGGGTTGGCAACTGGGGTGGTGGTGGTGACGATGGGTGCTCAGTGAAAACTGTGGATGGAAATGTTCCAAGATCTCGGTCATCCTTTCACTCCAGAACTCTTGCACAACGATCCTCTGAAAATTCCTGCAACTCTGTTTCGGTCATTATATAAGCAACTGTAAATGAATCCGATGTCATTTCATTGCAGTTTTGTTTACCCCCATTGAGAAATAGAGACACAACGTGCCAAAGCCTGGTGGTAACTTGGAAACAACTGGTAGCCACTTTGCCCTTGTGACCTCAACAACCAGGCAAAAATATTAAGGTAATTGACTGCGCTTTCTTCCTTTTTATTCTGCATTCCATGGCATCTTCCTCCAAATCGGCCTCCGCCTCCGTCTCCACCTCTGCTTCGATGTCGATGACGACCGAGACATGTGGCTTTCTTGTACGATACAGGTCGAACTGAAAACCACTGGAAATGAATGTGAAAACAGTGGATAAAAAGAAAATCACAAATGTCAATTTCGGATAGGTCGTGGACAGACAACGAAAAAGTTGAGAAAACCTCCCCTTAAATAAATTAAATTAAATTATAAATAAATAATAAATAATAAAAAATGTTATTAAAAAAATATTATTATAATTATAACTTATAATTTAAAATTAGTTTGGAAGCATTTAAAATAAAATAAACTAAATTTATTTGAAATCATTTGAAATAATTGGATTTATAGTTAGTTTAAACTGATTTGTAGGACGAGGGAATGATAAGGAATTTTTTAGGCTATGGAAAAGGGTCAAGTGATGTTTCATTCTTGGTGTAAGAACATGAGTAAAAGGAGTTGGTAAAACTTTCTATTTTTTTATTATTTTGATTGGAATTAGCTTAAATCAAGATAACATTATTATTTTTTATTGTTTAAATTGTATTTCCAAATGCATAAAGCATTTCTATTATAAGAACTTAGCCATATTAAGTTTGTGCAATGTTTAATTGTTTGTTGAATCATAGTAAAAATTTACCATATAAACAATATGAATCGGAATCACAGCTTTGTTGAATTACAGAGAGACTTCAATAAATAAACAATTTTCCATAAGTCAGCAAACGAATCCTATACGTAAACAAAATGGAATCCGTTTTAGTAACAGAAGATGTGCTTTAGGAAATGGTTCAGACTGTCATTCCCTATGGCAGATTCATTCTCTCTAGGTTGCACTTTGTTTAGTGCCAGAGGAATGGCCCAGATAGGCGAATGGTTCAAGTTCAACAATCAGAGACAGACATTCCCTAGGGCAGATTCATTCTCTCCAGGTTGCACTTTGTTTAGTGATAGAGGAATGGCCCAAATAGGTGAATGGTTCAGGCTAAAAAATTGGGACAATTATTCTTCCTTGCTTGAGAAGAATAGTCTAGATAGCTCATCATTGATGTTCTACCTTATGAGGGCAAATGCTCTTCCAGACCTCACAGATGTGAGTGGAAGAATGGCCCAGGTGATTCACTTTATATCATAACAATGTTTTATGTGCAGGTTGATATCAGATGATTGTTATGGAGACTGTATGTCTCCAGACAATAGATATATACTACTGTGGTGGATGTGTTCCACTGATTGTGACTATACGTCATGGATCAAGTATCTGTGTGCTACTGGATTGTAGTTGTGTACTACTATGGATAGACACAGTTGTGTTCTATTAAATGACATTGTTCTAATTTTCCTTGAAGACTATCAGTAGTGTTAGAAATGATTGATCAATGGACAGAGATTTCCCAGACAGAAAATGTTTCAGGACATTTATTCTTCTAGGACTTATGACCGGATTAGAAGAAGGGCTCTTATGTCACTTTGTGGAGTGAGTGACTTATCCAGCATCATGTCTGATTACTCAGATGGAGTATGGTTTCGAGAGATGATGCAGCTGATGACACTGATAGTGATGATAATGCTCATGATCTAGTCATGAGATAGTCTATATGACTATGTTGATGCTACTAGGTGAATGGTATGTTTTTGCTCAACACCATGACCTTCAATACCTCCCTAGCTAGGAGGGAGTGTTGATATTATGGTAGTTGCGGGAGGTATTTACCTCCACATGTAAACCTGACGAGAATAAAATATTTCGGGAAACAAGAAGAAACCCTAATTAGTTGGCTAATAAACCTAGAAGACAAGTCGGCTCAAGAGGATAACTTGTATTAGGTTATTAACCTCCAAGAGAAGAAGTCGGCTAAAGAAAATATTATATACTAAGTAAATAGGCACCCAGAATGAGAAGTCGGCCCAGGAAGTTTGCTAGATTTAGTATAAATACATGAGGCCAGTATTCATTCTCAGAACTGCAGAAGCAACACTTGTGCACACTGTAGTTGGCCAGTCTTCATTCTCAGAATTGCAGAAGCAACACTTGTGCGCACTGAAGTTGGCTAGTTTGTGCGCAAGTTTGGAGGAGAGATGTCATTGCAACTGTTGCAGCTAGTAGATTTCGGTTTTGGCTTGGACTGTCTCTTGGTTATGGTTTGGACTCTCTGATCAACTCTTGCTTGGTGTGCTATCCTTAGAGAAAGATGCACCACCCTTTGTTTGGCTATCTAGCCTAGGGTTTGCTTCTGGAATGATTCTCTGTCAAGGTTAAGGTGCTCGGGGGTGGCTTCGGCCTATGGTCGCGTGACAATAGTGATATTGTCTGTGGTTAAACGAGCACATCCATCATATTCTAACAGGTTATGGGCCCACACGTCCTTCATTCAGTATAACCACTGGAAGGGAGCATAGCCATAAGGATACTAAGCTCGTTGAAGAACTGTCGCTAGGGTTTTTAGCAGGAGAAGTTACTAAAGCACTGCCACTAGGGTTACTAGCAGGTGAAGTTGTAGAAACCCTAACCCTCTCGTTGAGGCACCTTAAGTGAAGGGATTGACCTAATTTTCGGATAGACTAGTGCGCCCTAGCCTAGCGCATCTCCTAGTACTGTCAGCAAGCCAAGAGGTCAAGTTTGAGTTTTTGATCAAAATATAGAGTTGACCAAGTCAAAGCAGTTGTTGGCGCAAGTTTGATCTGACCAGGGTCCTTCTCAGGTTACCAACAAAAGGTATCGTGTAGTCTAGAGTGCTGGAATTTTCATCTCCTCCGAAGAGAAGAAGTCTCACCCAAAGCGCTATTGAGATAGATAGATAGAGAAGTGTAGGGAAAATACTTAAGAGGATACATAGAGCCTTCAAGACTCATTCATGATCTTACGCAAGAGACATGAACAGATCTGGAACATATAGTGCAAGATTTGAACCTACTTACGTTGCGAACCAACATTTAAACATAGAACCATCAAATAGAACTTATAAGCCATAAAGAAATACTGCAATGCATAAGTAAGCACATAGAGACACATCATATTTGAAAATTTAGGTCCTTCTTCATATTATCTCTAGAATATTTCTCTGATTACAGACTCAGAATTACACGGTAGTGTGTTGTACAGACTCTTGACTCTAGACTCCTGTCACAGAGCTCCATTTCTCAAACTGATAGATTAAGTTCATTACAGACTCGAGACTCGACTTGACTCAACTGACAACAATCAACTCGGAACCATCTCGCAATCAACTGACCAACTGGGTAAAAAGAACAACAATGACTAATTAACCGACCGACCAACCAACCAACCAACCCTTTTACAATTGTGTTCATCCCTATATATAGGTTGGGTTGTGTCTTCTGTCTTGGCTTGCACGCTTCCTTGTTCTGTTGTAATTGTTTGTTGCTTAGCTGGCGTTGCGCTGACTTCCGCAACTGCTTTCTGTTGTTTTTTCTTGCTCTGTTGTCCAGCTTCTGTTGAAGCTTGTGCAACTCATGCTCAGTCAAAATTTGTGCAATTCCTTATCTCAAAATGAATGGCCCAACAGGCTCCAACCACAATCCTTGACTCGCCCTCGAGTCAAGTGCTTGGTTCTTTCACATTTTCCAGGAGCATCTGTTGTTTTCCCTTGTCCTTATTTTCTTCTTCCTTTTGCTCTTATGTTTGTTCTTCTTCTTCTTTTACCTCTTCAAACGAAGGGCCCAACTCTGGTACCAACTCTAAGGCTCATTCTTTCACTCCTTGGAAGTTTCCCACTTTATCCTGCCATTTCTTGGTGAGGAGTGATGCCTCTGCAACAAACTGTTGGGTCACCTCTTTGCTATATTATTCCTTTGGCTTGGCCGTGACCAACAAATTCCACTCGGAATCTGTTGTGGCATCAAATTGATGCATTTGCATGTAAGTTGTCTGAATTACAGGTCGAAAGTCACACAACTCTTTCTTTGCCACGGACTGTGCCTCAAAGAGGGCATTCAACTCATTTTCCACCTATTGAATCTGGTTGAACTTTTGCTGTTGCTCCATAGGATCCATTGTGGCCGCAACTTCTTCGTTTAGCACCTGGATCTTTGTGCGCACGTCCTCCAAGACTTGGTTGTGTCGAGCGATGATTCCCATCCAGTCACTGAATTCCCTGAATATTTTTGTGCATTCCGTTGTGTGCTTGTGCAGTGCTTCTCGGGCGTTGTTACCTTGCAGTACTACCTTCTGCATCTGCTCTTGCAACTTCTGAAGCTGCTGCTCTGCTTCCTATTGGGTCTATTGTAACTGTGCTTTCAGCTACTCAGCTTGAGTGGCAAGTTGTGTCCAATCTCCTTGTAGCAACTCAATCTGGTGTTCTGGTTCGCTTGCATCACTAACTTCAGGTAGTTCGGGCGCAACCTTTCGAATCTCCAGCCATGCTTCAGCAAGTCTTTCCTACACTCTTTCCAGTTTGCGCTAAACTTTGATTTTGTCATGTGCTTCCTGCATCTTGCATGTTTGTGCGACAAAATATTCCTTGCTTGCAACCTCAACAGATCTCTCGACCTCTTGGATCCTTTGCTCTAATTGATCAATTGATGCTCTGATCAGTCCAAATAAGTGCGTTGCTGACCACTGTACGAGGTTAGAAGATGAAGGAGCTGTGTCTATGGGTGCTCACTTCTGCAGTGGAAGTCCACTAGTCATTGAATGCTCTGAGCGGGTTTCTACCTCCTCCTCTGTTGGTGGCCCTGGTGCGATCCTCAACCATAGCTCTGAGGGAAAAAGAGTCAGAACCTTTGTTCTGGCTATGCAAAGTTGCATCAGTTCTATGCATTGCTGAGGGTCTTGGAGAACCCGCTCCATTTGCTCACGTGCGGATGTCGTGCTCAACCCAGGTGTTGATGTTGGTTCCCTCTTAGGCTCTGGTAGCTCCTTCTCTTTTGTTGCTTCTACTTCTTGTATTGTGGTTTCTTGTACATCCTCACCCTTGTCCGATGAGGGGATTTTTTGTTTTCTTTGGGCGTGCATCTCCTCCATAGTGTGGGTGTCTTTTCCTTGTGCTGAAGGCTCAGCTGCAGTTCCTGGATGTTTGGGTTCAGACCATTCAACTTCATGCTCTGCTCTGGCGCTTTGGGGTTTGGACCAGAAACTTCTGATCTTGGCTTAGGCGACTCTTGGGTTATTCCTGGGAGTCCTTGCTCCACTATCTCTGGCTGATCAAGCTGCATCGGCTTTGGTTTTGTGGTCTGGGTTGGACTGGTGGTTGCTTGGGTTGGCGACTGGGGTGGTGGTGGTGATGGTGGGTGCTCAGTGAAAACTGTGGATGGAAATGTTCCAGGCTCCCGGTCATCCTGAATGTCAATGATAGTGGTGGCTTTGACCACTGAGAGGGTGTGGGGAGAGACTGATGCAAGGGGTTGGGGGTTCAAAGGTTTGTTCGGTGAGACCCCGGTTCTAGGCCGCTTCACCAATGGTTTGGTATCGAACACAATGCCCAAGATCTAGTTAACATTCGCACCTGACAACACAACATCGGCTGGTAGCTAACGGAGGGTCGATCTTTTCTTTCACTTCAACTGCTGCATATCTTCTTCCTCCTCCGAGTCGGATTGTGTTGGAGCATCTGGCTTCTGTGGCTCTGGACCTGAGCTTAGTCCGACTCCTGCTTCTTTGTCTGTCTTCTTCAGCAGCTCCGCAGGAAAAATGTAATGCATCCCTGACTTGCGCGGATTATGTTAGACTCCTGGCCATGACATGACTTCCCTATCAAAGGCCTCCTCATCCATATAGAACAACATCATCCTTGTGCGGAAATCTTCCCTGCTAACATGTCTCGACCAAACAAATGTATGGTGTCAGTTCATGCCGAAGGAAATATTTCTCGTATTGCAGTTGAGGAGCTCCTGCGGGATACACATCCTCTGTCTTGCATTATCAGACAGTTGTACCACTTAGCAAATGCTACGGCGTTGAAGGCTGTATTCTCTGAATCTGGCCTGGACTGCCATGGCTCGAACATCTTCGCCATGTGCCCCTTGTCTGGTATCGCCAACTATCTTCCCATAGGTGGCTTCCATTTAAATATTGCGAACGCCACAAGTAGATATCCATAAGTGAAGGTTCCTCTCTTCTCCTGCACTTCCTCACATGCCACTAGTAGTTCCTCTACCAGGTAACTACACCAATTGAACACTGCTCCATTGGCGCAAAAGTCAACTACTAATAATGCATCTAGAGTGCATTCACCTTTGTAGTATGATCTCATAACCTTGTTGGTTATGATGTAACAGCCAGTCCAGACTATCTCGAGTAGTATGGGTTCAATTAATGATGTGCATCCCCCCCTCTTTGTGTTGAATTTCTCATACAGGTTGATCTCACCTTTCTTTTTCCCGTGCTTACCAGGACCTTAGAATCCTCACGACACATCCTCTCCTTGAGAGGATAGTCCAATAATATATTGGATGTCTTTAGCGTGGATTGGATACCGCTTATCCAACCATAGACTTCTGTCATGCACCCTTCTTATCAGTAATTTTGTGCACCGCGCAACCTCACCAGTGGTACCAAAGATTGGTAGGTCTCTCAAGTTCATGATGGTCGAATTGAATAAATTGATGAAGTCTTATTTTGGCACGAATTGCATACCTTCGATTCCATCTAGAGCCATCTCCCAAAAGACATATGTGTGCATCTGAGGGAACAAGACTGAATCCGTGAGGTCAAGGTCGAGGAGCTTAACATGCTCCACCTTCCCTTTGAGATCATCCAAGACCTCGACTCGGGGGTCACAGGGCTCATCTGGTACCGCTTCTTTAGACATGGCACTTCGGCTTGCTATGGATCTTGGCATTCACACCTCTACGGAAGCAAGGAACTAGGGTTGCGACTGCAGATTTCACAATGGTACAAGCTGGTTCGCTCTACTAAATTAAAAAATGGATATGTTCTTTTGAAAACAATGCATTCTCGGGCGAGTTCTCAGGGCCTTACACTTGGCTTAATGGGTAAGTTTAGCAATAACTGCTGGTGATAATGACCATATGGACGCAACTGGATCTGAGTTGTCTGACGTGACGGTTTAACAGGGTAAATCCTCTTGGGTGATTCTGCATTTACTTATTTGAGTGGAATAGGGATGTGGTCGATTTCATACCTTTCCGTTTAACGGGTGGGTATCCCAGCGTGAACTTCGATGGCATCTTTGCATAACGTAGATTTATGGCTTAACTGACCTTAGACGAGGTACCAAAATGGCAATAAAGGTCGTGACTATACTGGGTTTGTGTGGCACATGGATTCAGATCGTATTCGGATTCATGGCCCCTCTGACCACAAAGGTTGTCCCCGTCATATTAATGACTATCATTAATAGATTCTCTTATGATTCAGATCCTTCACTGCTGAGTCATTAGTTCTGTATCAAACAACACTTAAAAAGAAAATGAGCTATGTGTCATGATGCAACACTGCGCACATGGACTTTATTAACTGAATTTACAAAAATGTCAGAAAACTCAAATCTAACTATTGTACAAGCTCCTTCAGACTAGAGTGATAGTCCCTCTTTCTCAGTTTTGAGACAGGTAGGGCTTCAGGAGAGCTCCATTCACCCATCCTGGCTGCAACACACCATCCAATTGCACGAGTCTGACTGCTCTTGATGGTCGGATCTCTGCATTTATGAATGGTCCCAACTAGTGCATGCATAGCTTGCCAGGGTGCTTCTGGTACCGACTATCATAGAGTAGCACCTTATCTCCTTGTGTGAATACCTTGGTCCTAATGTGCCTTTCATGCCAAGCTTTTTGTCTTGCTTTTTCAACTGACTGATGGAAGTCTGCTAGAAATCTGGTCTCCTCGAGTTCTTGTAGCTCCATAAGTCTCTGCGCAATGGATTCCTCTTCTATCATGCGTGTGACTTGTGCAATATACAAACTTGGAGTAATGAATTCTACTGGCACCACTGCCTCTCTCTCATAAACTAGCTGGAACAGTGTGTACCTGTAGATTTTCTTTGTGGTTGTCCTGTAAGCCCAAAGTACGTCTGGAACTCAGTCATCCCAGTCCTCCTAGTTTGCGCAATAGACCTTTGTCAGTCCCCTTTCCAGGATCTTGTTGAAGGCTTCGACTGTTCCATTGGCCTATGGGTGGTATGGACTGCTCTTGTGATGTTGAATCATAAATTATTTTGTAAGTGTTGCTATAGTGTTGCTAATGAAATGAGCTCCCTGATCGCTGGTTAGGCTCCTGGGACATCCAAACCGAGTGATGATATTCTCGAAAATGAACCTGGCAGTAATATCTGTCAAACAGTCCTGTACAGCTATTGTTTCTACTCAATGAGTAAGGTAGTCATTTGCGGTGATGATGTACCTAGCCTTTGAATAATTGGCTGTGGGGTTGATTGGTCCAATGAATTCAACTACCCATTTCTCAAATGCTTGTAGAGCTCTAACTGATTGTAGTGGTAATTCATCTCGGTGTGATGGCTTGCCCACTCGTTGAAAAACATCACACGATCTAGTGTATACTTTTACATCCTTGAAGAGTGTTTCCCACCAAAGTCCTACCTATAGAACTTTCTGTGTTGTGGCCTTTCGTCCTACGTGGCCTCCTGCAACTCCACTATGGCATTCCCAGAGTATGTCCCACATTTTATGATCTCAGACACATCATTTGAGGATGTTGTCTAGTCCTAGTTTATACAATTGTCTAGTGATCAACTGGTAATCTGTTGCTCTAACAACCATATGGCATTTCTGGGTTGCGGAATAGGTTTCAGGATAGGCCCACTTACTGAGAAAGACTTCTATGTCCTCCAGGTATTCTGATATGGCCTCAATCCTGAACTAATATGCATCTGGGAGCTGATCGTCTACCGCTCTGCCACTTTCCCTTGACTCTAACCTGGACAAGTGATCAGGTCCTACGTTGCATCTTCCCGGCTTGATGATAACTTCGAAGGAAAATTCCTGAAATAACAGAAGCCACCTACAAGTTCTCCCTTCCAACATAGTTTTGTTAACTAGATATTTCAATGCAGAATGATCAGTAAAGAATTTGAAATGAGACCCTAACAGATAATGTCTAAATTTTTTCAAAGCATAAATCATGGCCAAATCCTCCCTTTCCATCATGTGTAGTTGCGTTTTGCTTGAGACAACTTCCGACTCACAAAATATATAGGGTGATCCATAGCTCCATCTCCAGGTTGTGTTAAGATGGCTCCTAAGGCAATTCCTGAAGCATCTACATGGACATGAAATTCCTTCTCCCAGTTTGGGAATATTAGAATCGATGTTGTGGTGAGTTTCTCCTTAAGTGTCTCAAATGCTTTATCACATTCTGGAGTCCATTGGAACATTTCATCCTTTTTCGGTAGGTTTTCCAGAGGTGCAGTAATGTTGGCATATCTTTGGATGAACCTGTGATAGTAACCTGTGTGTCCCAGCATGGAGCGCAATTGTTTAGCACTCGTAGGTGGTGGAATATTCACAATGACCACAACTTTGGCTAGGTCTACCAATACTCCTTCTCGGTAGACTATATGGCCCAACAAATTCCCATGTGGTACACAAAAGATACACTTTCTAAGGTTCAATGAGATCTGCAACTCTCTGCATCTGTCGAACATTAGCCTTAGTAGTGCTACATGTTCCTTTAGCAGGCTATATATTGTCCAATCATCCATATATACTTCTATAAATTTGTGAATGAACTCTTTAAAAGATGCTATCACAATCCTGGAGAAAACTGCAGGGGCATTCTTTAAGCCAAATGGAATCACATTGTATGCAAAAGATCCCCATTCTATTATGAAAGTGGTCTTTCTTTTATCCTCTTCAACGATCCTGACTTGATGGTATCTTGAAAATCCATCTATGAATGAGTGTGCTTCCTTTCCCGCAACCTGTTCTAGCACCTCGTCTATAAAGGGTGTTGGAAAAGGGTCATGCACACATGTAGAGTTGAGACTTTTGTAGTCTACACAGACTCTAATATCCTCTGTGTCTTTCTTTCTTTGAATGACTATCGCACTAACCCACTCTGCTTCTTCTACTGCAAAAATGAGTCTGGTTGCCAACATCTTGTCTATCTCCTTCTTAACCTTCTCTTTTACTCTTGGGTTAATACAGTATGATCTATGTATGACAGGCTTGGATCCTGGTTTTAATTCAATCTTCATTTCTCCCATGACTCCTTTGATTTCCTTTAACTCTGAAAAATTCTTTGGGAACAAATCCTCATATTCCCGCAGTAAACTTTGTATTTCCTGACTAGTTTGCTCATCCCAGTAGTCTCCCACCATAGCTATCTTGGGTTGCTCTGCGTTCCCTATGTTGATTTTGCACAATTTTAATGGGTGCTTGTAGGAACTATCGGTCTGGCTGGGTATGGTGTTTTGAATTTATCTGCTCCCCTCTGTCTCTTTGATGGCTAGGTTTCTCAGTTCTTCTAAGTCATCTAGGATTTCCGAATCTCTGCTAATCTGATAGAATTCTATAGGTTTCTCAGTTGAGGGTAAGTGGAGATTAGCCTGAAGTTCTTGGTTATGTTTGGGACATACCACTAAGTCTAATTTCTGATTACCCTTATCTGTAAAAAGAAATTCTTTGATCTTTTGCAGGGCTACCTCGAGCTCAGGGTACTTACTTGCAAATGAGAAGTCCTTGCAAAAATGAGCTGCCAGTGTTTTCCAGTTGTTGGTCTGTCTTCTGGTTTCCTCATGTATAAACCAAGCTTTTGGGATTGGACCTAGAGAGTGGGGAAATACCTGGACCCAGAAGTGAGAGGGTATCCCCATAGCTTGCCACCGTGTCACGCACTATTCAATATGTATTCTAGGATCTGATTCTCTACTGAACAGTTGCGCAACTTGGAGATCCGTCTGCATCTCTGATTCCAGCTGCTCCTTATTCTGGAAATTGTACTTGATAGCTTTCTTCACCTTGTCCCAAGTTTTGAGAATGACTTTATTATTATCCCACCATTTGGCGGGGTTGTTCTGAAAAGCTACATCTAGTACCGAGATTCTTTGATCTTCTCTTACATTTTCCTCCATCTTGTGCAAAAAATTGTTTAGATCTGAGGTGCCATCGTATACTGGGTGTTCTCTAACTTCGGTCCCAACCCATCTGGTCACTCTGACAGTTGCGCATTTTCTTGAGAATATTTCATGTGAACCTTGTTGCCAACTGTCAAAAGTCAATTCTGAATCTTGTTCTGCTGACTGTGTGCTTCTCCGAATTACTGATCCATTAGCAGTAGGATTTATATAATCATTTCTTGTTCCTGATGTTATAGTGTACAACTGGTCGATGTCTTCTCCCTCCATATTATTGTTTGTTAGTTCTATATCCCTAGGTCCTACATATGGATCCAAAGGTTGAACTAGCTTGATTCCCTCAACCTCAAAGGTCATGGTATCTTTCCTTAAGTCGATTGCTGCATAATTGTCATAGGCCCAATCGATGCCAAGTAGTACAGGGTAAGGGTCCTTATCTCCCATGATCTCAATGACTTTAAAGTCATCCACTGTCTTTACTCCTACCACATCTATCTCCACATTCTCCTGTCTTCCTATGGGGAAGATGCAATATTGGTTTTCCATTATTAACTAAACTGGGGAATATTTTAGCCTAGGTTTTCCTAAGGCTTCCCAGGTCTTCTTAGGAAGAATGTTCACATTATATACTAGATCCAACATGACGTCCTTGATTTTGAATTCATCTAACTGGGATATTAGTCTGAATTCTTTGTCGGTTCGTACTTTTCTCTGTTGTACTCTCTGAGTACTTTTGTTGGGAAGATTAGCCCTTATTCTTGCCTCTAGGGGTTCTTCGTTCCCTAAAACTAGGTATAGCGCATTGCGCAAATTTTTTGTTAGTTGATCATTCCCTAGAATGTTAGAGAATAATTGAAACCAAAGGTCAACTACATTTTGAGGTTGCTCAGGTTGTCTCAGCATGGCTACAGGGTTTCTGGGTGTAGGGGGTGAAGCAGGAACTTGCACCATCTTAGGATAACCAATAGGATGTGGGGGTTTCTCTTGCATCTCAGGGCTAGGAATATTCTGAAATACTTCTATGGCATATTTCAAGAATAACTTTTGCTTTAGAGGGTCATACCTGTCTTCTTTAGGTGCTGCTTTTTGGATTTGAGGTAGAGTATCAACATCAACTCCTGTCTTCGCTCCTCCTCGAGTAACGATATTAAGGTTGGGAAATTGTCCCTTACTAACCCTATTTATTTCTGAACTGATGAGGTTAGTTCCTCTTTGTTGTACTCTATCTTCCCATTTTGCAATTAGCTCTGGGCAGTCTTCAGTTGCGTGCCCGTTGGTTCTGCAATGAGAGCACCATGGTCGCCTTGGATGAGGAAAGTCTCTATCCATGTGACCTTTCTCATCACAGTTATAACATCTACTTGACCCTCTTCCCCCAATTATTCCTCCTCTGAAATATCCTCCGACTCCACCTCCTCGACCTCTTCCTGGTCCCTGAGGGCTTTCATTTACCTTGAATGTTGTTCGGTCTAACCTGTCTCCAAGCGCATCCAACACTCTACATTGATTGGTAGTATGCATGGTAGATGTGCAGAACTCACACTGTACTGTGTTTGGTACTGTCGAATATTTCTGCATAATGGGGCACTATCTTGGCCCATGCCCATGGATTCAACGGATTTCACAATACTCAGTTGTTGGTTTTTCTTGGCCTTCTGGAAAAGCATGATACTGGGTGGGGTTATGGAATGGTAAGTTCATCGATACTTGCACAAATCCTCCCCTGGGTCCTGGTGCAGCTACCATCGGATTCTGAGGGGGTCCCATTCCCCTTAGTCATGGACATTCATTTGCCATATGTCCTTCTGTATAACATCTAGTGCACCAGACCTGTGGCCACCCTGGTCTGGGTATCATCATCTCTTGAATATTTTTTGTAAGTGCGGATATTTTCCCTTGTAGTTGCACAAGATTCACATCTACTGGGGGTTTGGTCACTCTCGGGCTCCCAGGGTATCCCGCCATGGCTTCAATCTTCATCGATTGTTCCAAAGCATCTATTAATGTGACTATCCGTTGTTGTGTTAGCAGAATCCGAGTTAGAGGCAGTAACCCCTAAATGTACCACTCCCTTGGATGTTCTTCGTGGATTTGATGTGCCAACCTCCCTATGGCATCTTTAAATTTTTGGTTGTATTCCCAGGCTGATTCACCTTCCCACTGCTGGATCTCATGCAACTCAGACAGATCCTGTTGTTCTAACTGAGGTAGTTTGAACTTTGCTATGAATCTTGTCCATACCTGGCCAAGTGTGAACGCTTGACCTTGTGTTCCTGGAACTCCCAGCTCAATGATATTCATGTACCACTTGAGAGCACGACCTCTCAAGGTATTCTGGAACTCGACCAGCTTATTCACATCCGGAGTCCCTTTGGATCTCTAGATTGCTTCACACAAGAACCAATGCTGCTCAATGTCTTCATCTCCCTTACCCCAAAATTCTGGGTATCGAGAAATCGAACCTCCCGTATGGCCAGCCATTATTGACTTGTTGTTCCTATCAATATGAATCCTAACGGTCCTTCTTGCGATCTACCAGGGGATCCCAATATCCTCCCTATACTCACACTTCCTGGTTGTGACTGACTAATTAATTGTACTGGAACAAAACTAGCATGAGAAGGTAGTATCAAACTTATTGCTTGTATAGAAGACACTTGGGGTACGAGTGATTCGGGGCTAGAACCACTGGCTTCAGGGCGGTTTTATTTGATCTGGGGGGTCTCATTTTCTTCTTCTGGGATGATCTCTCTGGCCAGATTCTTGATCTGTCCTGTTATTGGGGTTGAATCTTCTCTTTCTTCTCCAAGATTCATGTCGGCTTCCTCTTCTCTTACATCTGCACCTTATCCTTCTTGTCCCACCTCTTGGGGAATTCTCTCTCTCTCTGCGCTTCTCTCTCGTTCAATATTTGACTGGACAGTCGTTCCTGTCTTCTCATCTTATGAAATTCTTCCATCTGTCTTCCCTCTACTTCTACTGATCCACCTTCTTTCCTTAACTTCTCAGATTGTCTTGCTGCTTTCTTGATCTTGTCACACCACCACTTATCAACTATGGTGGCTCTCCTCAAGGCTTGCTCGTCTCTTGAGTCCATTTCTTGTTGTTTCCCCCCCATTTGTCAAAGAACCCTTCCCCTCTCTCATGCCATGACTCTCACCCCACCTCACCCTACCCCAAGCGAGGGTGTTTACACTGCCATTTTAGTCGGGGACATAGTCAACATCCCCTCCTCCATCAAGAAAACCTTAATCCATAAGGGGGATTTCTCTCAACAGTCTTTCCCCTTGCGTCTTTCTTGAAAATCGCCTCTGCCCACGAGAAAGACTGGTGGTTCTCAACTGCAAATTCAATGATGTATCCCTCTAATGTGGTGCTAATCTAGAAATCCACAGCTCGCGTAACTAGAAAATCCAGCCTCTGAAGTGTTGCTAGCTTTTTGGTGTCCCACGCGTAGGCCCTCTTGGCTCGTCCTTGGAACTCTGGAGCTTCTTGGAGCCTCTTTATCCAGTGGAAAAATTCTTCCGAAAATTTAACCTAGAAAATCTCGTACTGGTCGCTCAATCTTTCTGAATAAAAGATTCCTTCGCGAGTGTTTTCCACCGATCTTCTCCTCAGTACCGCTTCTTTCCATATGAAGTCGCCACAGTTTCTTTCCCACCATTTATCAATACCAGATTTATGGATCGGTGGAATTATTCTCCCTATAGGTTCCCTTTTAACGTAGGTCCCGGCAACGAAACCATTTTGTTGGTGCAAATTTGATCAGACCAGGGTCCTTCTCAGGTTACCAACAAAAGGTATCGTGTAGTCTAGAGCACTGGCATTTTCATCTCCTCCGAAGAGAAGAAGTCTCACCCGAAGCACTGCTGAGATAGATAGATAGGGAAGGGTAGGGAAAAGACTTAAGAGGATCCATAGAGCTTTCATGACTCATTCCTGATCTTACGCAAGACACATGAACAAATATGGAACATATATGTGCAAGATTAGAACCTACTTACGTTGCGAACCAACATTTAAACATAGAACCATCAAATAGAACTTATAAGACATAAAGAAATAATGCAATGCATAAGTAAGCACACAGAGACACATCATATTTGAAAATTTATGTCCTTCTTCATATTATCTCCAGAATCTTTCTCTGATTACAAACTCAGAATTACACGGTAGTGTTCTGTACAGACTCTTGACTCTGGACTCTTGTCACAGAGATCCAATTCTCAAACTGATAGATTAATTTCATTACAGACTTGAGACTCGACTTGACTCAACTTACAATAATCAACTCGGAACCATCTCACAATCAACTGACTAATTGGGTAACAAGAACAACAACGACTAATCAACTGACCAACCAACCAACCAACCAAACCTTTTACAATTGTGTTCATCCCTATATATAGGCTGGGTTGTGTCTTCTATCTCGGCTTGCACGCTTCCTTATTCTATTGCAATTGTTTGTTTCTTAGCTAGCGTTGCGCTGAATTCCACAACTACTTTCTATTGCTTTTTCTTTCTCTGTTGTCCAGCTTCTATTGAAGCTTGCACAGCTTGTTCTCAGTCAAAACTTGTGCAATTCCTTATCTCAAAATGAAGGGCCCAACAACAACCATGAATTACTCTATGAAGTTAGAAAACAAGTTATATGGGCTTCTAACTTCAAATCAAGGAAGACAATGATTGACCTCTTCCTTGCCAAGAATAAAGTGTTGGATATCGTGAAAGGAAAGATAGTGGAACCAGAGTTTGAAGAAGGAAATAAGAAGGAACCGCAGAACGTTGTAGTTATGGAGAAGTTCAAAGAAAGTGGCATCAATGCCATGAGTATCATAGTGGACTCTATAAAATACCACTTGAAACCATACATCTCCCATATTGACTCATCTAAGAAGATGTATGATGCCCTAACAAACCTCTTCTCAGTCAGAAACATTGGACAAGTAATAAGTCTGAAGAATGAGATCTGTGACATGAAGATGAATGATGATGACAACATAACATCATACTTTGTGAGGATTTCTCAGTTAAAAGATCAACTACAAGCTATTGAAGAGATCATCTCAGAGAAGGAACTGGTAAATATAGTAATCAATGGTCTTCCCAAGACATGGGATGCATTTTCCGCAAGCATGAACAAAAGGAAGGAGTATCCTACATTTGAAGAAATTTGGACTTGTTATGAACAAGAAGAATCAAGGATCAGTGCAAAAGACAAACCCCAAAATAAATACGATGATCAATCCTTCATAGAAAGATTCAAGAATTTCAGGAACAAAGGGAAGTTTGGCTCAAGGAAGAAGCCAAATCAAGAAAAAGATATGTCAGAAATACAATGCTTCAACTGTCGAAAATATGGACACTACAAGAATCATTGTCTCAAGATAAAGAAAAGGAAGGAGACACATGAAGCATCAGTTGTCGAAGAAAAGGAATCTTCAAAGAAGACTAAGCAGGATGAAACAAACTTCTTGTTCTAAGACAAGGTAACAATACTCTTCATAATTCTCGTACATACCATGTTTTTCTGTACATATCTTTCATATCTATTTCTTACAATATAACATGTTCAAAGAGAAACTATACTTATGGAAGAATAACAAGATAAGGACTGCTATCACTATGACTATAAGACAAGCTGCAAGATATGACGAAATCAGAAAGAAACCTAGAAGAAGTAAAGACAGAAATAAGTCAACAATCAAGAGGAAATTGGAAAAGGATTTGTGACACTTTGCAGAAGGAAAAAAGGATGCAGACGGAAGTGTGGACTCTCCTAGATGGAGGGAGCCGATTATATATTACCAAAATAAGAGCATGCATCCATACATGAAGCAAGGATTAGGAGGGAGCTAATCCTATGATCCATTGAAGACGATGAAGTATATATCCATGGTAGCAACCATGAAAAATAGTACATGTTCAGTTTGAATTTAGAAGAAGTCTTCTCCTAAAAAAGAAGCCTCAAAAGTATCCCTGGTTGTCCATCCACATCCATTATCCTATGATGAAAGGAAGAAGGCAAAATCTTCAGGACATGGAATCTATAGAAAACTCCATGAACTCAAAAGAGAAAGAAAAACATGAGGAAGAACATGAAGATTCCAAAACAAAAGACAGAACAACCAGTCATTGTATCGAGAATCACAAGACTATCAACCTGATATGAACTCACTAAAAGCATTCAAGGAGAGGAACTAAAATTTGTGATGAAGAACAGTGTATGGAAGACTTATGAATAAAAGCATTGCGAGATCCAGAACTAGAGATTCTCCCAGATGGAGGGAGAAGACTATGATGATTGTTTGTTCCAAGTAAACCAGACATACCTCTACATGAGTCATTATATCATCCACAATATCCATGTTGGAAATATGGCTACAGCAAAGATGACATAGATAAAGGTTGTCATTGATGGCAATCGATTGTTTATGAAGAACAGATGCTGAAACACGCTGCAACACAAATGTGAACTGCCGCAACACAAATGCGAACTGCTGCAACACAAATGCAAACACAGACGCTGAAAAACAGTGCTGAAACAACGCTGGAACACAGAAGCTAATGCAGATGGTTAAGGTTGTCATTGATGGCTATAACAGAAGAATGAAGCAGATGATCAAGATTGATTATACGAACACAGATGCTGCAACACCAATGCGAACACAGATGCTGAAACACGACTGCTGGAACACGAGTGCTGAAACATGCTGAAACGTAGATGTTGAAACACAAGTGCTGAATCACAGAGGCTAAGACGTAGATGCTGAAACACAAATGCAGGATCACAGTTGCTGAAACATAGATGCTGGAACACAGAGTTACATGAGGTGGCATGCGTAGAGGAGGCAGAGTAAAGAGCCAGTTCAGAACATCAGGGAGAATGATGGCATGTGAAAAGCAGAAGAACGAATAAACGAAAAAGGAAACTGCAGTTGGAGTTAAGAAAAGCAGAAAAACTTTAGTCTAAAATTAGACTGACAGTTAAGACAGCGTTTGCATGAGGTGGCATGCGTAAAGAAGGCATGCAACGAGGCAGTTCAGAAAATCAAGGAGAATGGTGGCATACGAAAAGCATAAGAAAGACTGAAAGAAAGGGAAACTAAAGTTGGAGTTGAGAAACGCATGGAAAACCTCTGCATGTGGAGAATCTATATAAGACGCTGAAACAAAGATGAATGGTGTTGGTGTGAGAAAGAGGGAGCGCTATGGATGTGGAAAAAGAGGAGAATCTGCGTGACAGGAGAAGAAGCTGAGACTGGGCTGCAGAGGAAGCTGAGACAAAGCAGCAGATCAGAAGCAATGAAGAATACAGAGAAGATCACCAGAAAGGGTAAGCAAGCTATATCAGAATGAACAAGTTGATTTAAGCAATATGTATTTTGGTAAACTAGGGTGGTAGGGTGGTGCTAGGG
>JZKD02S2171413.1:47232-61518 GCA_000966675.3 Picea glauca
TATGTATTGATATTTTTATTATATTATTAATATATTATTTTGTTAGTGTATTAATATCTTAGTAATATATTATTTATATATTAATGTATTTAATGATATATTTATCATATTATTAATGGATTACTTTATTAGTGTATTATTAAGTTAACAATGTATTTAATAAATTAATAATGTAATAGTGTAAAAATTAATTATTAATTAAATTGTTAATATATTAATTAATTTATAAGTTACTTTTTACACTAATAAAATTAAACTTTAATTTATCCATTATATTAATATATCAATAATTTTACATTACATTTTTTATTTTTCAATCAATGAAATAATATATACTTTAATATATTAATATTTAATTACTTTAATATGTAACATTATAAATTAATATATTGGTACTTTTATATTAGTCTAATGCATATATAAAAATACTAATACATTAATTTATAAATAAATAAAAATTTCCAACACAAAGAACATAGCATTATTTTTTTAATTTATACATTAAATTAATATAATCATATAATGTATTAGTATTTTAGCAATGTATAAATTAATACATTATATGTATTAATCAATATACTATAATTTAAATTAATTACTTTCATCTATATATAATATTATATATTATTATAATATATTACATTAATGTAATACAATACATCAATACTTTAATGTACTACCATATTAATGTATTGCTTTATCATTGTATTAAAATTTAATGTTTTAATATATCAATTCTTTAGTAATGTGTTTAATGTATGAAATGTAATATTTTTATTATTTTAATAATGTATTATTTTATTAATATATTAATATTTTAATAATATTAATTATTAATTTATTAACACATTAATACATAAATTAATAAATAAATTGATATATATGTATTAATATATTAATGGTAATTCCCAAGAAAAAGAAAAAGAATGTTCTTTTTTTTTTACCTTTTGAGTACATTAAAAGAAAAGGAATAGTCTATATCCCTATTGAAGATGAGCACAATTAATCATCTTTTAATTATAAAAACTAGATGTCATATTTTTAGTGGTCCTCCTAAATCAATGAATGACATTTCATGTTTATAATTTTATTGCATTTTTTAATGCTTATTTTTCCTTGTTTACTTTTTCACATTTACTTAATATAATTAATATTTTATTGTCATTATTAGTGATTGCCAAGTTTACCTAATTAACAAAGATATATAAAACACTTCATTGTCAAATTTCATAAGTCTTTTCACAGTTCATATCAGTGATTGCCAAGCTTACTTAATTAAGTTTTTCCACGTGATTGCCAATTCATTGTCAAATTCCATAAGTCTTTCCACGTGATTGCCAAATTTACTTAATTAACAAAAATATATAAAACACTTTCATTATCAAGTTCCATAAGTCTTTCCGTGTTCATCAGCCACAATCATGTGGCTGTGCTAGTATAAGCAATGTAAATGAATCCGATGTTATTCCATTGCAGTTTTGTTTACCAGAGACACGCAATGTAGCTCGATCTAACCATTGATGAGGATTTGGATATAAATTTATTATTGGTTGAAAAATATTTAATCGTGTATAATTAAAATTATATAATTATATAAATTATATTAAAATTGGTTTAGAATATATTTAAATTAATTTTAAATATTATTTTATAAAGAAATATTTAAATATAAATTTATTATTGATTGAAAGCTATGTTGCACGAGTTTAAATATAAATATAAATATAAATATAAATTTATTATTTAAATATAAATTTACAGGAATCTTGAAATTGGGGGCTAAAATAATATATATTAAAAAAATATAAAAAATATTTTAGATTATGGGCAGATTTAATAGGGGTTTAGTGCTTAATAAGTTTTCTATGGACATGATTAAATATGGCTGGAATATTCTTAGTAGTCATACAAAATAAATGGTTATGATTTCAATCATTAACTTCCTAGCTATTATAAAGACATGTTTATGTGTTTACTTTTTTACATTTATCTAATCATATTTAAAAGTTACTTTGATAGCTAACTGATTGTCACGTAAGTGATTAACAAAAATTAAAATATTAACACCAGATAAATGAAATCCAATAGTTTATTTGTTAATCAATAATAAAATTTAATATATTCTTTTAAGGATTCATTTTAGCTTTTCGGCGTTCACCAGCAGCTATTTAGTTGCTGTGCTATTTTAATTACAATACTTAAACTTTAATATCCATAAATATTCCAATACATATATACTGAAACAAATTTGATATAGCTACAGAGCGGAGCAAATGCTTGGGGTGGATAGGGTATTGATTTATTTGACTTTCATGTTTAGTTTGGGTTTGAAGGAAAACACACATGCATTAAAAGTTTTTCATATCCACAACTATAAAGTGAGTATTATTAAGTCTTTTTAATTAACTAAGTTTTGAAATAAAATTTAACTGTAGTTTAGTCTTAGTTTTATAGTGATATTTTGAATAAATATAATGAAAATATTTGTGAGAAATTATGTATTTGTAATAATGGAATAAATATATTTACATTTTAATTTAATATAATTCTAATTTAAAGCTCTTCTTTAAGGAAACTGGTTCCCAAGCTCTCATTTCCTTGATGTTGAAGCTCCCAAAAAGCTTTCAAGTTTCCAAAAGAACTCTCAGTCAATTGAAGACGCTCCAAACCAATTCCCAAGCTCTCCAGGAACGAGTTTCAGAGATGTTGGAAATGTCGAGAACGGTTCTAGTGCAACTATGGTTGACAGATGTTCAATTTTATATAATTGACATTAAATAATTATATAAATTATATTAAAATTCATTTAGAATATATTTAAATTAATTTTTAAAATTGTTTTACATAATATTTTTATTGATTTTAAAAGGATTTATTTTTGAAAAAAATATATTATAAATAACAAAAATTAAATCAATTTTATAAATTAATAAAGTTTTTTTTAAATATATTATAGTGTTTAATTGGTGGGAGTTCTCCATTACTAACTTAAGTTCGAGGGATGGTGCCTTTGGTATCTAATGTGCCTTGTAAATACTAATAGATTATGTTAGTGAGTAATGGGATAGGGAAATTTGGGGCAAAAAAATGAGACTCTCTTTCTCTCTACATATGTATATAATTTCTTTACATATGTATATAAATAGTCAGATAAGGGGATTTGGGCAAAAAAGATAAGGGGATTTGGGCAAAAAAAAATAAGGGGTGAAATTTCTATCTAAACATATTTATATAAGTAGCGAGATAAGGGGATTTGACCCATCAAAAAATAATGGGTGTTTTTCTTTTTCTCTATATGAATTTTAGATATGATAATCTTAATTTCTGTAATTTTTTTGTTTAAACTATTTTAACTATTTTTCACATAAATTTATTCACTTCATATTGTATTTTTTGTTTTGATTGCCTTTTAAATAAGACCAATTCAATAAAATAATATTAGTGGTTGACTTTTATTAGGATCTTTATCATCTACAATTATAAAAAGTAAAATGTGTTGTAGGTGATTGTTTAAACAAAGAATTTAGAACAATATTGACACCAACACAACTACACAAAGTAAATAAAATAGAACCAAAGTATTGAAATTGCATCGATAGCAAAATCTTTATTGATATTATAAATAAGATGCAATGTTCACTTGCCTATCCGAGGGGGAAACCTCCAATTGAGTAGAGTTTCAATGCAATATTAATCACTCAGCATTTGATTTGCATTGCTTCTACCTTTATAAATGGTTTCTACATATTCCAAACCCTAAACACCTAGTGGGTCTTCATTAGTGAGGCTACATCAAATACCTAGTGGACCCTTATTTAATGAGGTCCTTACATTATTGATCACACACTTTAACTACTTGTTCATTATTTAATAAAGATTGTCAAATGTTATACATTAAATAACAACCTATTCCCTTAACTAGAGGAATTAGAGTGGGACCCTAACACACCCTCTCCTATCAAAGGTAGCATTCTCTTCAAGGCTGGAGATGTGGAAATTGTTGTAGGATCACATATGGTTCCCAAGTGGCATTGTTTCACTGTGTATCATTCCACTCGATCAAGACTTTATGGATAATGTGATGGCACAGACAATGCTCTCTTTTTCCTAAAACTACCTCATGCTACAACTAAATGAAACTCTCTTCATCCAGTTCTAGGAGGATAGTTTGAACTCTACAATTTGTTCCTACCACTTTCATTAAGCATGACACATGAAATATGGGGTGGATCTTAAAGTGAGATGACAAAGCTAATTTGTAGGCAACTTGTCTAATTTGTTTGAGTATTGGAGGTGGTCCATAAAACTTAGGTGTAATTTTTTGGAAGTTCTTCTCCTTGAGAAATTTCTACTTATAGGGATAGAGACAAAGGAACACTCGATCCCCTTCTTCAAAGTGGTGATCAAATTGATGTTTCTCAACATGTTGCTTCATTTTGCTATGAGCCAAAAACAATTTTTTCTTGAGTGTACAACAAATATTAGCTTGGATATTCAATGTTTTGTTCACCTCCTAAACCTTAGATGTTCTTGGTAAGTAAAAAGACCATGAATGGTTTTTTTTTTCCATGAGCCACCTCATAAAGTAGCATTATTGTATACTAGATTTATTTTCCAGAGCTGGTCTTTTCAGATCATTCGACGAATCAGGAGCATGAGGGATCAAATCATAAAGTGTGTCGGACTGGGAATATACCAAGTCCAAATAGTGTGCATGGATAATAGCATGCTCCTTAGTAACAACACCTCCCATGGAAACATCACGAGCAATGGGTGGCAATAGTGACTTTGTAAACCAATCCGTAAGGAGTTGGTCCAAAATTGGAGCTTTAATCAACTATCTTTGCCGCCTCCACTCATGAATATGATCAAATATGTGTGTGGAAGAGGATTTCCGAAGTGAGGTTAAAATCTATGTACCAGTCTCATATCGTATAGGCAACTGGAAATGCGTAAAAAAATCCATGGCAAGAGAATTAAATTCAACAAAGGAGTTATGCAACAACTCAATATACTATTTGGTTGTTGCACCTGTAAGTGTTCTCTGAAAAAGCCTCAGATGAATGGAGTCATCCATCAAAGAGTTTGGAGAACACCATAAATGGAAAGTCGTAACATGATTGTTAGGATATTCCCCAGGTTTTCCATCAAATTTCAAGATGTCAGACGGTAATTTGGCAGGGATAGAGGGCCAAAACAGGGCTTGTTGAATGAGATTGTTTGTCAAATGTGACAGATCTGGCAGATATAACATAGAAAAAAATGGAAGTTGTCAATTATCGTGTGGATACTGGTGGTAACCATGTGGAATGGGAACACTAGTAGGACCATATCCAGGTTGCGACAAGATGGAAAAACTAGATGGTCCTCCCATGTATGGTGATTGTCGAATTTGTCCACCCATGTAAGGTGGTTTTCCTGATTTTCCACCCATGTATGGTGGTTTTCCTAGTTGTCCACCCATGTATTGTGATTGAACAGATGGACCTCCTACATATTGAGATTGACCTAATGGTCCCCCCATATATGGTGATTGGCTCGATGGACCTACCATATACTATGTTTGAAGGTACTGTTCTGTTAGAATCATAGGGTTTACGCATTGATGGGGAAAAGTTCCTTGCTGAGGAATGCCTGCTGGATTGGATTGACCCCAAAAAGGATTAGAAAATCTTGGTTATGGTTGTCCAGGATACAATCCAGTGGTAGTATGTATAGAAGGACTTGCAGGAGCAGCTTGCCCCCAATAATTTTTATGTTGCAACCACATAGGTTTCCCCCCATTGAAGATTGACCTCCAATGTAGGGTGTACTCATCTGCAAGGTTTGATATGGAGGCTGAGTAACTTGTGTAACTGTGGTTGTGTGAACAAATTGACTGTTGGCCATCTGACCAATGAGCTGACCAAGTGAAGCACTTGGCATGTGCATGTGTGGAAATAGTGAAGCGTGAATATTACCTAAACAATGTGTGAAGGGAAATGTATTTTCAAGTGGTTGTGTTGGGGTTACCTGGGTCATTGATGTTACCAGTAAATAAGAAGCACTAAAATTATCAACTACAGGAGTTGTGGATAAAGATAAATTCCCAAGTCCTTCAGGAAAACCAAAAATCTGTGGGTTCATGCCAACAGATTGTGTAGTGGTTGAACCGAGCAGTAAGTTGTAAGAAGAATATGCATCAATATATCTCATGGATGGTGGATCAATGAATGGTAGGCTGAGTGGATCAGTAAAATGATGATTCTCATAAGATTCAAGGCTTTCTATGAAGGTAGTGATCGGTTCTTCTATGTGTTGGTCAATTCTAGGAGCTACGCTCTTGGTCTCACAAGTTTGATCTTCGATCATTCCTTCATAATAAACATTGTGTTGGGGTTCTTGAACTTCAGGATCCATACCTTGTACACTGTGAGATGTTTGATGCTAAGGATGACTAAGAAATTCAAAGAAATACACTCCTAAGAAAACTAAAAGGAATCAACTAAGAAACATTAGGTTCAAGGATCTTCCGAAGATGGGATGTCAAACTACCAACAAAGAAATGAGAAACATTTACCCCGACCTCCACGTACCATCCCTTCTCGGTGCAAGTAACCCTCACTTTTGTGGTATTACCCTCCAAGGGTACTAAAAGTGTGATACGACATCTACCCCAGGTACCACGGGAATCCACCCCACAATCACCTCTGTATATACCTAGGAAAGGCCACTAAGGTTAACAACTCATAATTAGCCTTCGAGTGGGTATAGTCCACATTTGGGACCGAACATTTGGGTAGGATATCAAAGTCCAAAATTTTTCTAAGGACTGAAGACAAGTGGACCAGTAAAACTCCCGAGGACCTCGGATGGATTTGAGATTCATAAAGCACCGAGACCAAATGAAACCAATGACACTTCAAGAAAAACCCCCAGTATACACTTTTTCCGCTGCAATTGGTCAAGCTTTGGAGGGGTAATCTTTGTTGCTCTTCTGCACACGGCCTTGTGTTTATCCCTTGTGTTAGAGGGGGTTCCCGGATATGCTTATACGAAAGTTGGATTTTTTCACTCTTTAGTGTTCTACAGTCTGTTTAGTAGTCTTGGAAAATTTACTCACTTTACCTAGTCCAAAGACCCTAATCCTATGCTATTGTTGGTGTGCTAAAAAAAAAAATATCTAGTGGATTTTATTAGCGTGTGGTTAATTTTAATGGTTTTTACTTAGAAGGTTCATGGAGATGAAACAGATGATGTGTAAGACGCGACTCAAATAGAATGCAAAAGAATGAGATGTAATTCGTTATTTTTGTTGAATTCTATGTATGGGAAGGAGAAGAGTTATATTCTTCTTAACACAAGCAAGTACTCAAAACTATGCAAATTTCAATTTCTGGGAGCAAGATGATGCCAAAATACCAAGCAAATGTTTCCAAAATCTGAATTCGCATGCAAAACTAGATCTTTTCAAACGTGTATCAAATTTTTTTTCCTAAGAATGCAAAAAATACTTTGTTCGATTATGTATGCAATGAGATATGCAAAATTTTATGCTTCTTAACTTTCAAGTGAAATGAAAGAGATCAATGTTTGACACAAAGAAATATGAGGAAAAAAAAGAAATCAAACAAAGTGCATTCAAAAAACTGATCAGAACTAAAATAAATCAAGTATGAGATAACTTGTTCAATTAAGGACTCGAAGATGTAAAAGAGAAAGAAGAAAACAAACACTCTTGAAAATCCTCAAAAAGAGAGTAACAAGAATCATTATTCAAGGTTGGGTTGCAGTAAACAAGAGATTCCTAGTCATTCAAAAAGTGATATGTTTCAACGAAGACAAAAATGGATCAATACCAAACAACATTTGCAAACTCTAGTTGATGAAAAATCCTAAAAAATCAAGCGATTTGAAAACTTTGTGAGACGGAGATCAAATAAATGAAAGGTAGGATGAGCCAAGGGATCTTGTTAACCCAAGGGGACCATACAATTTCGCAACTAGGAGAAATTTGCAAACTCACAGAATGGAAAGAAATGAGTGATGAATGTCAATTTCTCAAGAAAACAAAGTCAAAGACAGATTAGGAGACTCTGGGCTAAAAGCCTATTAACAAAAGACTGAGCAGAACCAAGCAAAAAATCATAAATCCATTTCAAAGGAGATATTGGTGCCCCTATTACCAAAGGAACATAGGACTATGGAACTCCCTAGGAGACTAAGTGGGAGTGCAAGTCGGGCTAGTGATGCCCTGGTATCAACTGCATGGGAGTGTTGGTCTTGAAAAATCTTAAAAATGGATTCCAAAAGCTAAAACTCAGCAAAGAATATGTAAAATCTTCAATCAAGAAGAGGGAAGGGGAAATAAATCAGAATCAAGAATAAAAAAATCAATCTCTAATCACAATAAAGGATTCAAGATGAAACAAAGGAAAGACTAATCAAAGTCCATTCCCTAGTGGAGTTGCCATTTTTATTTTATGAGAAATCTTACCCTGCAGACAGGCTAAGCTCTCGTTTGGACCAAGACCCCTTATTTGATCCAAAGACAGAATAAAACAAATGGTTTATATGTTCCCTTTAAATCTATTTCAACCAACAAAACAAGAGATAAGAAGAATATGGTGTACCTTATTTTGATGTTTGTCCTCGATGCTCTAATCCTTGTGCTTGATCTCCAAACTCCTTAATGCAAATGAAATACTACAAAGACCAACAAATAAAATCTTCCTCCTACTCTATATGATTAGATAAAGTAGATATATCTATGAATATTGAAATAATAATAGACAAGCAAATGTAGAACACATGAACTTAAAGGGTATAGGCCAAGTTTATATTAATTGGAAAGCCAATGGAAAGTACTTACAAATCATGTTTGACAATGCAGTAACTTCTCCAATCTCTCCTTGTCCATCCCCTTGCATGAATCTCTTACGATCAAAATGATGATAATTCAACAATTTCCTCCCCCTTCACCATGGAAATGCCTTCAATTTATAGGATTGTGAGGCTCAACCACCATGAGCTAATAAGGGAAATGGTTTAGGATATGGCTGCATGAGTTGGGATTTTATCCTAATATAGTGCCATAGGATAGGATTCGACCAAAAGCAACCTCCTCCTTTAAGATTTATCCCTTAATAATAGTCTGGATGTGCCATATTTTTCTCTAACCACATTGGTGCTCTATTTGAGTTAGAGATAGAGCACCACTGGCACCCCCTAAGAAAGGATGAGGGAGTGTTGGCACTCCCTTAGAATGAGTAGGGGAGCACCACCCTTCATAAATGTTCAAAAATGGTAAAATTTTCCAAGTAAAAGGTGTGGTTCTAGACCTCAAATGGTGTGTTTTCTCTTCCAGACTAACTTAGGGATTGTGACAAATGTTTTTCATGGTGTCAATGGGTTGCGAAATTTAGTAAAGTGAATGCGACACTTATTAAGGTTCATATGACACTTGAGACAGTGCATGCGACACTTAAGAAGGTTCATACGTCACTTTCGACACTTACGTGTGGAATTTTGATGTGTAACAACTTCCCCAACCCCATGTACAAGGGTGTGGTATTCTACCTGCTACAAGACTAGTTTGTTAGGAAACAATTTGGGAAATACATGTGGTGGTTTGGTTGATTCGTAGATTATCGAGTACAAACCAATCCCCAATTTTTTTGATAGCTTCCATTGCTTTCTCTGACAAGCATGGTGTTGGGGAACATAATAACAATTGGAACAAATGAATTAAGAAGTGATCACAAATATTGTGATAGTACACTCAATATTTATGCTCCCACAAGTCTTGGAAATAGACATGAATAGGGAGGTCATTCATTCACCATCTCCATCCCATTCCTAGGTAAGCATGTGTTCGATAGAAAAAATCCAACAAGTAGGATGACATGTGGAAATGTCGATGCTTCCATGGCACTGCATGTTTTACTACTGATATGGTATTTTCAAGTTCGGCTTAGAGGATAGCTACCCAGTTAAATATATGAACATTAGTTGTGAATTGTGTAGTAAGGGGACCCAAGATTCCTCTAATTTTGAAGCATCTGCTTCTCCATAAAGCCTGCACAAAAGGGATATATCGTATTAGTAATGGGCTATGAGCATCTTCATGGAATAATATCTATATATTGATATAAAACTTTCCCTCGGAACCTGCCAATTCTTAGTTTCTTCTCTAGAATCTAGATTACAACATACATTCATCTATGAGTTCAATCTCTTTAGCAGGAATCTTATAGCATGTATCTATAGTTGAGGACTAGAATGATGAAATAACTTTCCCTTAAACATATTTTATCATTCTTTTGTCAATGTTAGTTCAATGGATGGTCCAAGAAATAACCTCTTAACTCGGGAAAACTTTTGGATGTGCAACTATATGATAAATTCAAGACCTTTTTAGAGCATGGCAGACACCCAGGTCTTGATCATCATCTAATACCTCAGGATATGAATCTCTATGGAGCATATAGTAAATTTTTCCCCATTGATATGCCACGCCAATGTCCATAATGCGGCTGATGTTGTTGTAAATGGGGCCATTTCCTCCTTTGTATGACCAAACTTCAACAATGGTCTATTTTCCACTCCTCCTCTTGTCGTGTTCCATATTTTTTCTTGTGATTCACTCATAACAACCTAGGATGTTATGAGATATTTGAATATATAAGCGATGAAGAGATATTTTATTTTAGAGACCCCTTGCAGATAATAGAATTGTCCCTAAGAAAGGCCAATAGGGAATTTTGATATTTGGTCGCTGCTGGGCCGGAAACTGCTGAGGATTTTCAAAGAATAGTTGAATTACGCATTAAGATAGAAAATTATGGGGTAAGTCATGTCATCTAACAATATCAATTTTTGGTTTTAAATTTTGTAATTTGATATATGCAATTAACACTTATTTCTCATTGTAGAATTTTTTGAGATCGATGAGAGGGGAAGGGGAAGGTCCTGGTGGCAGCCGCAGGACTGCAACAATGAACCTGCATGGCCACGTAGCCACCAGGCTATTTTCCACCCCAAGTGTGTCGCCTGAGACTGATTCTATACCTTCTAGGGATGATGCCACGCCCCCACAGCACACGCCAGATCGTGCAGGTGGTGTACATGATCATGGAACTGATCACTCTTCCGTTGATTGTTACCCTGGTTCTACATGTATCCAAAGCACAAGAACAACTGCGGTATCATTTTTGGTTGACTAGGACATGGTTCCTCTAAAAATAGTACAACTACCAGGTATTTAATATATGTCTTTATAGAGATTCATGTTATATAATTGTTTAAACAATCACATATCTGTGAGATTTAAATTACTAATGATGACGATGTTTTACAGGAAACAATGTGTTCTACAATAGTTTGCATGACTATGCATTAGAAATTTTTGGGTCGACCATTTGACTACAATGGAATTGACAAAATTACAAACTGAAAAGCCTTCTTATCTCTAGACTAGTTGGAAAGTTTGGTGACTCGTTCAATAAGCCGAAAATCCTAAAAAGGATCGTCAAGCATTTGAAACATGATAGAGAGGCATATAGGAATAAGTTAGTACAGGACCCCAAGTGTGAACACCCTTTGATTGTCCCCGAGAGGGAGTGGAAAGAAATCATTCTCGATGCAAGAGAATTAGCAATGAAAGAACAAGGGAAGAAACCACCTGGCCCTGGAAGGTAAGAGGTGTTTTCAATTTAATATGATGGTATTTTGTTTACTTTACGAGGAAAACAATCAATATATAACATATTTCAAAATATTGCGTAGACTCCAAGACACTTCCAAGTCAACAAAGGCAAGCCAAGACAAACACGACCAACATAAACTGGGCCAAGGTGGTTACAAGATATTGAAGGCATGGGTTGTAAGTGCCTAAACATTTTACTTTTTTTCACTCATCGTCACAAAATATGTAATTCATTGCAGCTAGTGACTAATGATTTTGATATTTCTCAATGCAAGGGGATTTGTTCAACCACAAAGCCACAGAAGAAGATCTAAATGTTAGCTTCATGCAGGGTTTTGATGGCGTGGTGGCATGAAGAAGAATCTTGGGGCAATTTCCATGTGTCTCTCTGGAGGACATGGTAAATAAAATGAAATTAAAAACTTGTCGATTAGTTTTTACTCATTGATTACTTGTAATGTAAAATATATTTTTTATTCATTTGAAATGCAAAATAATGTGTGTATTTTCCACATTCACAGGAGAGTAACAATGCTACCAATTCTCCTAATGTACCCAATGAACCATATCCCGACCCCCATATTGATTCAAGCGTTGTTGCCGAAGGACCATTACATAGTGGTATGCGCACATTTTTAATGTTTTTCCATTTTTCAATGAGTATTAATATTTAGGGTATATTTTGTACTAAATACCTATATTGTTTCATATGGAAGAGCATGTAGATGTCGATCAAGAGTGGAGATCAACAAGCGCAGAAACAAAAATGCGACCACCAACTACTGTTTCTACTGCACCGGTCAATCCAGGTATAAAACATTGTAATTAAATATGTATTAATTAAATTTCCCTAGCAATAGTGAATAACAATATCACTTGATTTTTTTTTTGTTGCAGCAGTGGATTACCATGCGCATATTCAACCTCCACTCCGAAATACTAGAAGTTCATCATGGCGTGAGGTGTTGAGTACTGATGATGCAACACTTCAAGAAGGCCCAATAACTATGGAGGATCAGTTAAATGATGATGATGACGACTTAATTTGTGCTTTCATGGAGACCAAGAAGAAGAAGAAGAAGAAAAACAAATGATTAGACATTTTATTATTAATATAAATCCAATATATTTATGGTCCAATGTAATGTATTTTGTTTTCCTAAATGTCATGAATGTTATTTGCTTTCATGTTTTTTGTTTTAGCACATGGTGATGAAAGTTTTTTGCTTACATTTAATGTTACTGTCATTTCTAATTATAGTTGTAAAATATAGATAGATTGGGTATGGGGAAATGAGAGTGATGTGAGAGGGGGGGAGGGGCCAAAATAGCTTCCACCTTCACGTGGTTGGTCCTGTTCAGTAGAGAATAATTTATTCTCGAAACGAAGAGAAGCTCATTCAGGTATTCGTCTTTAGTCATTAATTTGTAGAGGTTGTTACATCTTTAATTATTATTCTGGAATATAATTAAGTCATGTGATGAATCGCAGGATGGAGAGGAGCAACATTGGAGGCACCCCATGTTGGTTGTGGAGCCTGATTATCTTCCTGATTCAAAGGTCTTTTATTTCCAGTCGTGTTTATACCCCATGAAGTATTTACACCCTAGAAGTATGTACACTCTTCCATGCGGAGGAGTGCAGAGGGGGGGTACCCCCTCTGCGAGGTCCGAGGGGGCTATTCCCCCGGCTGGGGGAAAGAAGGCCCCCAACAGGGGTTCGGGGGCGAAGCCCCTGAAGGAAAATTTTCCTTGTAAATGTATATTGTAATTTCATTGTAAATCTGGACCGTTCATTATAAGGTCGCAAATCTAACGATAGAGATTATGTTAGGGTTTTTTTCCCTAGAAGGCAACTCTCTTTTATGAGAGAAATGTATTGCGGCTATGGTTGATGCGAATGTTGTATTCTGAGATAGGATATTGTGAGAGAAAGAAGAGGAAGTTACAGCGGGTTTGTTGTAGGTTGTATCCCTTCATATGTTGGATAATAATAAATGAAGGACTTAGCAATTTCTCTAGTGGACGTAGCCCACACTGGGTGAACCACGTAAATCTGTATCTCTATTGTATTGTGTATTTTCTTTGGTTTGTTTTCTCATTTGTTTATTTTATTGCTCCACAGTCCTATTTTTCTAACAACTAGTATCAAAGCGAAAGGTAACTCACAGGAAAAGAGGGTTCTTGGTTCGATTGGGAGCAATGTCGGAAGATGGAAAGTTTAGGGTCGAGAAATTTAATGACCAAAACTACCAGTTATGGAAGATGCAGATGGAAGACTATTTATATCAGAAGGATCTATTCCTACCATTGGGAAGAATAACAAAGAAGCCGGTGGGTACGAAGGATGAAGAATGGGATATTCTTGACAGAAAGGCTCTAGGAATGATATGGCTGAGCCTCGCAGCGTCGGTGGCTTTCAATATTTCGAAAGAAAATACAACGAAGGGTTTGATGGACGCGTTGGCCAAATTGTATGAAAAAACCTTGGCATCCAATAAGGTATTTCTAATGAAGAGATTATTTAATATGAAGATGTTGGAAGGTGGGTCTGTTGCAGATCATTTAAATGATTTTAATACGGTTACTAATCAACTAAG
>JZKD02S2171413.1:70508-89234 GCA_000966675.3 Picea glauca
TACCACTCACCTCAATCTGCCACTGTACCCCACTACCAACTGTCACATATCACATCCCACTTACCCGTTAGCCAATCAATTCCCTCCTCGTGAACGTTAATCACCCCGTCATTACCCCGCACAATAATAGACACCTTCATTGCACTGTAAAACCCTGTTTCTTCACCCTGTAACAATGTTTTCCAATGCATACACTATGGACACCGCGCCAAAGCCATCTCTCAAGCCAGCTGCCACAACGGTTCATATTCAACAGGTGAAATTAACCCAGGTAATTACAGTCTGCCAAAAACTTTGTTAGTCATGGCCCCCAAATCCAAATCCATTGAAACATCTGAGAATCTGATTCTTCCCCCTCATGTTGACCTGGATCACATCCCCTTGTAACATAAGGATTACAAGATCACAGAGCCAAAGTGTGAATTCAACTTCTTTGAATTGCACTTTTGACTAAAATATATATTCCTGGATCGAAGTGACGAAATTGGACTCTAGGAGTCCAATTTTCCTCTGTACATGTTCCCTCAGACCTTCCACTTCCCCGAATTCACTCTAAAATGACAAGATCATTATCTTCCCAGCCAAAGGGCCATCATTTCCTCTTTTGGCGAAATATTTTTCACCATTACCCCCAAATTAATTAACCAGATGTTGCAAATCCAAACAAATGACCCTGCAATCCCATTTTCTATTGAATCCATGAACAACCTCTACTAGAAGTTGTCCTTCCCCCAAAGAGCCTAGATTTTTGAGATTTTTCTGCCAGAAGATGCTAAATTGCCCAAGAAAAATCCTTCCTATCCATCCTCCATATTCTCTGTCAGGGAAAACTAGATCATTTCTATTCTCTGTTACCTGTTAGGATACTTCTCAGATGAATGGGTATCATATGAAGATTTCCAAGTCTACAAAAAAAAACCAAAACCAATCACACACCAGACCTTCTCAAAGAAGGAGAAATGCAGTTCACCATAGTCAGGGAGGCACCACATTCCTCAACCTTTTCAGACAGTCAGTTCATAGTGTCCACATCTTCATCTAAAAAACAAATAGACACTATTATGTCTGTTGAATCATCTCATGAGAAAACATAGTCAAATATCTTTGACAAGTACAAACAGATCAAACAAAGGAATGACCTCCTCACCATGCAGAAATGCAGAAATGCATCAGTCTCAAAGGCATAGTCAACAACTACAAAAGCTACAGAAAGAGACTGTCATGGAAAATAACTTATCCCAAGCTAAGGAAAATATCTGGGTGGATATAAACAAGTCTATGGAAGAAATATGGCCATCCATACAGATCATCTTTGAACAACATGAATTGGTACAGAAGGCCAGAGAATCAATTGGGAAAATCAAAGAAGAGCTAGGAAAAAGGCCTACAGAGGCCATTGAACTCATCATATTCCTAAACTCCAAAAACAAGCAGGAGTTAGAAGAAATGGAAATTGAAGACAGGACAGAGACCATCCTTGAGATCAAGAAGGTCCTGACCAAAAAAGGATTGATGTTGCATCTAGAAGAGAAGGCTCGGGTGATGGACATTGGAGTGCATAGATTTTTCAGTAAGATTGAAGTACTACACAAGAAAGGTCTCCCTAGACTATTAGTACTCAATGACAAGCTAATCACTCTGTTGAATTACAAACAGAAGATTAGTGCAGTGGCAAAGGACAGTTCCAAGTTTGCAGGGATACATGGAAGCATTACTGGAAAATCTTTCCTAGAGACACTAAAGTTGGACCTGAGTATCCAGCATGAGATCAAACATATATTCATGACCAAGCCCACTTTTTCCAAGTAAACTGAAATGGATGAGATATACAAAAAGTTACTCAAGGTTTCCATCCCAGTTAAAAAGAGATGGGAATATCTATGCTCTTTACTTGAGTAAAAATAGTTTTGAGGTTCAAGTCAACATGGAGCAACCAACCAAAGTAAAAGATATGAATCACCAACCACTTTCCACAAAATCAGTACCAAGGATCAGTACCAAGGATCCGAACAAATCAACAAAAATCCTATATTTTGTAATTTGAGATCTAATTAGTTAGTTATTTCCTCCATAATATCCTATTCATTTATGACAGGATCTGATGTAAATAGTTTTATAAATACTTCTTCCTTCGAAGTATTGAGGGTTGATTTTTTCACCCAGGAGTTATTGTGTAATTTTTCAAAGAATTGACCAGTAATAAAATAGGCTTATTCACAGGATTCTTGTGTCATATTGTTGGTGATGCCTCTCTCTCTTTGTTGAATGTTTTATTTTTCTCTGTGATCATTTATGTATTTCAAATTCTAATCATTAAAAGGAATTCAATAGAAATTTTTTTATCTTGTATACTATGTCTCTCGTCTTTTAATGATCTATATGTTTTCATCTGAAATTGAGTAAAGGAATTCTTAACTGCTCCTCTTCTTAGTGGGCTTCCCCTCGTGTTCTGTCTTATTCATCTCATTTAATATCAATAGATCCAACAGTTTTACTACCCTGCCCTGTGAAGAAAACCTCATAAAAATATGAATCTGATCCTCATCTTTAATACAGAACCCATAACCCAATGAAAATTAAGCATTCTTTCAGCCAACTATTACAAGCAAACAAACAATTTCGAACTGTCATAACTAGTCTAACATTTAAAAAATTAAACAAATCTAAATCTTATAAAGATATCCCTCTTTGAAGCTAGCAGGTCTAGATCCTAGCTTCAAAATTTGTTTTGATAGTTACCTTTGTCAATTTCTTCCACCCTTCAAAAACCTATGAAAGTTACAAAGTGATAACATAGTGGCAACCATACTGGGGACTGAACAAATTTTCCAACTTTATGAATTGTCTTCCCTAGATAAAAAAAAACTTTATTTCTGAACAATCAAAGATTTAAATTTCAAGAGATAAATGTTCATAGGTTGTTAAAATTTGTAAATAATTAATTAGGTTTCTAAAAGTTTAAGTTATGGCTCCAAAACTAATTCATACCAAATCTCACCCTGATCCAGAACTTGTAAAGGTAGTAGATAGTCCAGAAAAAATAATTAGAAAAAGAAGTACAACAAAAAGTCAAGGGAGTAGTAGTCCTCTTCCTAGGGCAACCTCTCTTCCAGAGAAGTTTTTCACAATCCAAGACATCCATTTTGATCTACCTTTCGAACATATCCTTTTCATAACCAAATCTAATAGCTTTGTGGATGAAATAGTTTTAGATCAAGCTATCCTCCAACCTAGAACCCCTGAAAGACATTATCCTGGAGTATATCCTTATCAAAAAATCCTTCAAGACTTTGAGAAATTACAAGATCTAGCATCATACTTTGATCAAGATTTGCACAAAGCCTACATTCAACAGTCTCTTGAACTTTTTTCCCTTTCTATCTCTGCATATTCTATTAATCCTCAAGTAAATCATCCTATATCTTCCATCCCTTCTTCTTCCAAATCTTCCACCACTTCTCCAGCGATTATGTAGGTTACCATCCAGCCTACTACAAGATCTCCTGCTATCCAACCTCCTCCACCAATCATGGCCGCAAAATATGCTCCCTTACATAAGATGCCCCAGGATTATCAAACTAGGATTCCTCAGTTTGATGGCACTGGAAGCATGAATGCACAAAAACATGTTGACAAAATTAATGACTTCTTCGACCTACAAGAAGTATATGAGGAAAATTTCCAAATGAGACTCTTTGCCCAAAGTTTAACTAGTGATTTTAAGAAATGGTTCAAAGCCTTACCAGCTGCTAGCCTTAATGATATTTCTTCCTTTCACCAGTCTTTTCTCAATAGATGGGAAGTAAAGAAAAATCCACTTCAAATATTATCTGAATATGAAAGTATCAAAAGAAACCAAGGGGAAAGTGTACAGGATTATTGCACTCACTTCAACAATATTTATAATGCAATTCCAAATAACATTAAACCTCCTCAAGGCTTAGCTTTGATTAAGTTCCCTGATGGTTTTGATGCTGACATGTTCTACCAATTGAGAGAGAGAAACCATGCAACTTTAGAAGAAATGAAAAAATGTGTTGTGAGTGTAGAGGCAAATCTCTTGGCTAAGATAGTTAGACAACGAACATAAATGAGAGTAACTATTAAGGAAGAACCATCCACTTCCACTGCAGATGCTAAAATAGACTACTTAGTCAGAACTATGGAAATAATGGTGGAAATATTAGAAATCACTGATAGGAAACCACTTAGAGAAAATCAACCCGGTCCTCAAAACAGAAATCCTAATTTCAGGAGAAATCCTCCCCAAATGAGACAAAGAGAACCTAGAAAACAAAGAGAACCTAGAGAACAAAGATAACAAAGAGGCCTTGATCAGCAGATTAGGCCACCTTTTCAAGAAAACTATGTTGATGAGGGGGAAGAAACAATTGAGGAACTTGATGATGTTCACATTAATCTTATGGGAATAAATGATAATGATTCTATTTTTCTCACCCAAGAAGAACATGATCTTTTCCTCCTTTCACAAACTAAAGTTGATGAGGAAGAATCAGAACAACAAGCTTTTGAAAATGCAATAATGGAAGTTCATAGAGTACATCTTGAGAAGTAATAAGTCCAATGATAATCCAACCAAGAAAGCTTCTGACTTTAAGAATACATTAGATACACCTGCCAGGAAAGTTCCTGAAAATAAAAACTCAGAGGTCCCAACAAAAAGAACATATGACTCTGTACAAAAGACAATCAAATTGATGTTCCCTCCACCAGCTAGCCCAAAGATACTACACATAAGAATGTTATTGAGAAATCAAATATTCATATATTGTCTTTTTTTGGCTATTTTTGTTGATTAATTGGGTTGGTTGTCATTGATGTCAACCCTTGAAGAAATTCCAGTAGAAAATTCCGGTAGCACAAAGGTTTGGGAAATGGACCCAAGTTTGTTTGATGGATAATGGTATGAGTTTTAATATATTTGAAGGTAATACTATTCTAAATGGATATTACATGTCATTCTATTTCCTGTGGTATGTGGAACGTCACATAACTCCTCACGGTTAGAGAGTTATGGCCATGTGAAGTTGGAGAACCCTCATGAGTCATCTAGAATTCCCAAAAGGTCAAAGTAGTCAAGTGGTTGCAAAGATGAAATTATTTGAATAATAAAGTGAAGTGATGAGTGCACTATAAGTCAAAGTGGATACAAAAGAAATTATTTAAATAATAAAGTTAATGGAGAAATTACTAAGTGGACAAGTGGTTAGAAGTGGGTTAAGATGGTTAGAAGATAATTTAAATAATAAAGTGAAGTGATGAGTGTACTATAAGTCAAAGTGGATACAAAATAAATTGTTTAAATAATAAAGCTAATGAAGAAATTACTAAGTGGACAAGTGGTCAGAAGTGGGTTAACCCTAAAATAAGGAAAGTGGGTTAAGATGGTTAAAAGGTAACCCCTTGAGGAAGCTACATGAAAGTATAAATAAGAGGCAAGGTACTCTCATTTTAATCACACTTGAGCATATTGAATATCTACAAGTGACTGAGGTAACCAAAGGATATCTAAGTTGAATTTCAGAGGAAAGGTGAAGTAAATAAGGTCGTAATTCAAGGGAGGATAAATTCTTTTGATGATGCTTTCTAAGGTGTTTCAGGTAAAAACATCATAACTTTTTCATAACAGATCCAAATTCAGTAAGACAAAATGTATTGGTTAGAGTACAGTCTGTAGTTTTTTGTGTACAATTTTCAGATCCATACAACAAATATTCCATGCAGGTCACACTCTACAAGTTCGCTCTCTAGAATAAGCCAAGATTCAAGGTATGTGGTCATATACACCAGGTCTATTACATAGTTACAAATCAAATTTGGATGATGAAATTGACGAGGGATTTTGGTATAGGTTGGTGCATGGTTTATGCACTTGTTTATGGTACAGGTTGTTTACATGTTGTTTGGTACAGGTTGGTTCATGGTTGATGCACTTGTTTATGGTACATGTTGATTACGGGTTGATTGGTACAGGTTTACATCAGTGTATCTCACAGTGATAATGTGATAGTGGTTCCATCATTCTACTTTTATTTCATGGTGGTTGGACTGGGCAAGGACATGTGGTTGTAGCGACCTTCCGTTTGTAGCCGAAGAACATAGGGGGTTGTAGCCTCTTTCTGGTTGTAGCTAGAGAATTGGGGAGTTGGAGCTTCCCTCAAGTTGTATCCTAAGAAACTAGGGGGTTGGAGCCTCCTTCCAGTTGCAGCTGGAAAACAAAGGAAGTTGGTGCTTCCAATGAATGCAATTCTTCAAGACATATAATAAAAATCATTCCGTGGTTTTCTCCTGCTTTGGGTTTCCACATAAAAACAATGTTGTACTGTGTATGTGTATGATTTATCAATTGTTCATTGTTTGTTTATTCAAAAATTATTGGATGATAATGCTACATTGATATTATATGGTTAAAAGTGATTATATTGCTCTATTACTGATTCACCCCCCTTTCTTAGTAATCCAACAATTGGTATCAGAGCAGGTTCCTTCAGAATTAAGTTTAACCACTGAAAGGTAGATCATGGAGAGCAACAACATTTATAAAAATGGAATAACACAGTTTGATGGACAAAAGTATGCATTTTGGAGCATAAGGATGAAGACATATATACAGGCACAGGTATTTGAAATTTGATAATCAATTATAGATGGATACAAAGAACCAGCAGTTCCACCGACAAAAGAAAAATCAATGAAACTCGGTCAGAATAATTCAAATGCCATAAATGCACTTCTGAATGGTCTTGGTGAATCGGTATTCACCAACGTTGCACATTGTAAATTTGCTAAAGAGATTTGGGACAAACTTTAAAATATTTATGAAGGAGATTCAAAAGTCAAAGAAGCAAAGCTCCAAACTTATAGAGGTCAGATTGAACAACTAAAGATGAAGGCAGATGAGAATATTGCAGCTTACTTCTTCTGAGTTGATGAAACAATAAATGTAATCATGGGATTGGGAGAAGAAATCAAAGAATGTGTAATTGTTGAAAAGGTACTAAGATCTCTTCCTATGAGACTTGACCCTAAGATATCAACACTAGAAGAAAGAAGCATGGGATTAGGAGAAGAAATCAAAGAATCTGTAATTGTTCAAAAGGTACTAAGATCTCTTCCTATGAGATTTGACCCTAAGATATCAGTACTAGAAGAAAGAGCATATCTAAACTCAATAAGCATGGATGAACTACATGGAATCTTCATGGCATATGAAATGAGAAATGAACAGGAAAATCCAGATGTAAAAGAAGCAACCTTCAAAGCATCCAAAAGGTCAAAGAAAAAGGGAAAGAAAAAGGAAAAAGAACATAGCAGCAACAATGACATCTTAGAATATGATGAAGAAGTGGCCAAATTTGTTAGAAGATTGAACAAGGGAACCAACGACAGATATAGAGGTAAGCTTCCTTTGATTCGTTTTAATCATGATGGTATTGGTCATTTTGCTAACAAATGTCCTCATAAGAAAAATAAGAGAAATTGTGAAGAACAAACATATAAATGCAAAAGAACCACAAAGAAAGTTTTCAAGAAAATATTATGCACCAAAGAAGACATCTCATCATCATATGAAGATGAAGTCAGTGACAGTAGAAGACTCTGAAGAAGAAGAAACCGAAGAAGTATATGAAGAGGTCAAAGAAGAATATGAAGAAGCTGAAGAAAAATATGAAGAGGCAAAAGTTAACTACCGAGAAGAATTATTGTGTTACATAGAAGTTATCAGAAGAGAAAAGAAGAAAAAAAAGAAGCTACAAGTGGAACTAGACAAGAAAAAAGACACCTAGGAACTAGAACAAACGATCACAAATTTGAAGGTTCAAATAGAAGAAGATAAAATAATTGAAGAAGCACTCAAAGAACAACTAGAAGAAAGAGACAGGATCATTGGAAATTTGGAAGCAGAGATTGTCACATTAAGAAAGGATATTCAAAAGAAAAATATGCAGAACAACTCAAAAGTTCTGGATGACATTATCAGTTATAAAAAACCTCATCATGACAAGTCTGGACTTGGATACAATCAGACAGAAAAGGGATCATGCTCCAAAACAACAGGACAAGAAACATATTCAAAAATCTATGCAAAAACAATCAAAGGGGATAGGAAGGTCTACAAAGAAAACTACAAGGACACTCCTCCACCAAGAAGATTTAGATTTCACAATCAACGACCGAAAGAAACAAATAGGCCTCAGGAAAAAAAATGATTCACAAGAGTACCTCATTTTAGAAGATCTTCAACTCCCAGGTATCAAACTATATTTTTTGGTTTATGTTATGCACGTAACAATTTTGGACATAAAGTTGTAAATACAGAGCTAACAACAAGAACATAAACAACTTTGAAAGTCACACACGAGAGGGTTATCCAAGAAGGCCTAGTGAAACACGGAGAATAAGTTACTACAAGTTTGAATCTTTGAGCATTGAAGTGGAATGCTACAAGTGTAACAAATTTGGACACGTGGCCAAAAATTGCAGAATGACAGTGCCTCCTAGAGAACCACAATATAAAAACCACAATCATAGACAGGAACCTCATAAGAGGACGTGGATAAGAAAGCAGAATCAGTATAGAAATGAAGAATGCACACTCGCTCTACAAGATAAGCAGAAGAAACATGGTTGGTATGTTGACAGTGGTTGTTCAAAACACATGAAAAGTGATTGATACAGGTTTCTTACATTAAGAAAGGAAATAGATGGATCAGTCTCCTTTGAAAATGATGATTGAGCTAAAATCATTGGAAAAGGCACAGTTAGAATTGGGAACAAGAATACCAAGGAAAAAAATGTTTTACTAGTAGAATATATGAAACATAATCTTCTAAGTGTGATTCGAATGTGTGACCAAGGTCATAAAGTTACTTTTGATTCACGGAAGTGCAAGATACAAAAAGAAGGTACATGAAAATTGATTACAATAGCTGCAAGAACTTCAAGCAACATATATGTATTAAGTGAAATTGGAAATGAAAAGTGTTGTCTAGGAAAAGAAGATGAAGGTTGGATATGGCACAAAAGAGTGGGTCGTGTACACTTTAACAACCTTGTAAAAGTCATCATAAAGGAAACGGTTATAGAAATTCCCCAAATCACGAAACCAACCAACACTTTATGCAAGCATTGTCAACAAGGTAAGCAAACAAAGACTAGGTTCAAATCAAAGGAATACTCAACAACAAGACCACTGGAAATTGTGCGTACTGATATAGTTGGACAAACTACAACAAAGGGTTTAAGAGGTGAGAAATACTTTATGTTATTATTTGATGATTATACAAGAACGACTTCAGTTTGCTTTCTCAGGAATAAGTCAGAAGATTTTGAAAACTTCAAGGTCTACAAGGAAGTGGTTGAAAATGAAATGGATTCAAAAATCAAATGTTTGAGATCTAATAATGGAGAAGAGTTCACTTCAAAGGAATTTATGGACTACTGCATAAAAAGGAAATTCTTTGTTGCTAGGACACCTCAACAAAATGGAGTTGTTGAAAGAAAGGACAAGACATTATAGGAAATGGCTCAAACAATGCTAATGGATTCCAAATTGATAGATATTTTTTGGCCACATTCTGTGCATACAACAGTTGACATTCAAAATAGAGTAATGCTCAGAAACAACAATGACAAAACTCCCTACGAGCTATGGAAAGGAAGATCGGAAAATTTGAAGCACTTCAGGGTATTTGGAAGCAAATGCTACATCAAAAGAGAATATGGAAGAATGGGAAAGTTTGAATCTCGTGTGGACAAAGGAGTACTTTTTGGTTACTCAAGTACAAGGAAAGCATACAAGTGTTACAATATGAGGTTGAACAAAGTTGTGGAAAGCATCAATGTAAAAATTGATGAAACGGGTAGACAAGAATTAAAGGAAGAAGAAAATGAATCAATGGAACAACTTTGCGAAGAAGAAGAAGAAGATGAAGAAGAAGTAGAAGTGGGAGATGAAGAGGATTAGAAAGAAGTAGAAGAGAAAGTTAAACAAGTGCCTCCAAATACGCCTAGCAAATGAGTACAGAAGAATCATCCTTCATATCATATTATTGGAAACAACGATGCAAGAGTTGAGACTAGAAGAAGAATCTGTTCACCGAAACAAACACACCTAGCTCTCTCATCTACGATTGAACCAAACAGTTTTGAAAAGGCCAACAAGGATGAATTTTGGAAGAAGGCCATGGATGAATAATTGGATCAAATAGAGAAAAATGACACTTGGGAATTGGTTCCAAGACCAAAGCATAAGAATGTTATCGACAAAAAGTGGGTATTCAAGAATAAATTGAATGAATATGGACAGGTTACAAGGAACAAAGCTATATTTCTATGTAAAGGATACACACAAGTTGAAGGAATAGAATTTGAAGAGACATTTTCCCCAGTTGCCAGAATAGAAGCAATCCAATTTCTTTTAGCTTATGCATGCTCCAAAAATATTAAAGTGTATTAGATGGACATAAAATCATCTTTTCTGAATGGGGGACTTGAAGAAGAAGTCTACAATGAACAACCAAAAGGATTTCAGTTGTCAGAGAATGCAGATTATGTGTGTAAATTGAAGAAGGCCTTGTATGGTCTAAAACAGGCTCTTAGAGCATGGTACTCTAGACTGGATAAATATTAACAACAGACAGGGTTCATAAAAGGAAGTGCAGACAACAACCTCTACATCAAGGTAACTCAAGATAATATTTTATTAATTGAAGTTTATGTTTATGATATTATTTTTGGTAGTGATGATGACAGGTTAAGCCAGAAATTTGCAAAGGATATGCAGAATGAATTTGAAATGTCATTACTCGAAGAACTATCCTTATTTCTGGGTATTCAAATATGTCAAAGCAACCAAGGAATTTTTATTTCTCAAACTAAGTATATCAGAGAAATGCTAAAGAGGTTCGGAATGGAAGATTGCAAACTAGTTATCACTCCTATGCAAACCAGTTGCAAGTTGAGAAAAAATGATGATTCAAAGTCTACAGCCTAGAAGCAATACAGGTTAATGATTGGTAGTTTATTGTATGTGAAAACATCCAGACCAGATGTAATGCAAACAATTGGGTAGGTGGCACGATTTCAAGTAGCACCAAAGAAATCACATGTCGTAGTAGTGAAGAGGATTTTTAGATATCTCAAAGGAACATAAGAGTTTGGATAATGGTATCCAAAAGGAAATTATCTATCACTTATTGCCTACACAGATGCAGATTGGGCAGGTTGCATTGATGACTGATGAAGCACCAGTGGAGCAATGCTCTACTTGAGTGAGTGTTTAGTATCATGGCTAAGCAAGAAAAAATCATCAGTGTCCTTATCTACAGGAGATGAAGGGTATATTGCAGTAGCAACATGTTGTACACAAGTTCTATGGATGAAACAAACTCTGACAGATATACAGGTTGAGTATGATGAGCCCATTCCAATCTATTGTGATAATACAAGTGCCATCAATATCTCAAAGAACCTGATGATGCACTCCAAGACGAAGCACATTCCAATCAAGTATCACTTTCTACGGGAACAAGTTGCAGAGAAGAACATCAGAGTTGAATATGTGGGAAGAAAAGAACAAGCGGCAGATATCTTTACAAAACCACTTCCAAGGGAAGCCTTTGAGTATCTTCTCCAGAGACTCAGAGTAATTTCTACTCCAAAATGAATGATTTTGAATGCTTATCTTATATGTCTTAGATTTACATGAGGAAACACCATAAAGAGGAAATTTCAGGTCAAGAGATCAGTTTCAGGAAGAGTTCAGTTAGGGGGAGTAGCCTCAAATGGAAAGATACATTTGTCATTGATGACAAAGGGGGAGAGATTTATCATATGCATAGCACAGAGCCATGGTTCCAGCAGGAGCGATGGTCATAGGGGGAGCATGAGTGATATGACTTTAGTATTGCATGATATGACTTCAATATTTCATCAGAGTGTTGCCATTAATTCCAAAGGGGGATATTGTTGATTAATTGGGTTGGTTTTCATTGATGTCAACCCTTGAAGAAAGTCCGATAGCACAAAGGTTTGGGTTATAGATGTTTGGGTATGTGTTATATTATTTTCATGTGTGTGTGTGGGCACGTCAAATTCGACAACTGTGTCTGACGATTCCTCAGGTATGCCCCCCCTGGTTATGCACAGCGTTTGGGGCAGTGCCCCGAAATTGTTTTTGGGCAGTTTTTGCTATTTTTAGCGGATTTTGCTATTTTTAGCGGTTTACTAAATTAATCCCAGTGTTAGGGATTAGGGTTTTGGTATCTACGGAATACCTAAAAACATTGTATATATTGTATAGTGAATGGTGAAATTCGATATAATGAATATAAGAAAGGTTTTCCCATTTGAGGGTTTCCGGTATAAAATCTCTATGTACACTGTGTATGAGCCATTGATTAATTTTTGTTTTTCTTAAGAATCTATATGCATTGCTTTACTTCACAGGTTTAAAACTTACATGTGGTATCAGAGCTCATTTTTGGCTTCAAAGGGACGTCTTTGTTGTTGAGGGTTTGGCTCGGTCTTGATAGATCAAGTTTATCTTGGGTCTGTGATAAACCTGGGTTTAGTGGGAGATTTTGCAGTGGAGATTCGAGTATAGAAAGAGGACTAGCGAGCTCATCTAGAATCGAGATAGAGAAGTTCAACAGTAAAAACTTTGAGCTATGGAAGCTCAAGATGGAGTACCTTCTTGTAGACAAAGAACAATGGATCGTTGTGGATACTGGTACATAGCCTACTGGTACACTGTCTACTAGCACATAGGCTACTGGTACACAACCTACTAGTACACAAACTACTAGTACACCACATGCTGGTATGTCGAAGGAAGATTGGGAGAATTTGGACAGAAGAGAAAGGAGTATTATTCGACTCTATCTGGCAGATTCGATGTTGTTGAATGTATCGGGAGAATCTACAGCCAATGAACTATCGGATAAGTTGGGGAATTTGTATCAATCAAAGTCCCTGGTAAACAAGTTGTTTCTTCGAAAGAAGTTGTATCATTTTAGGATGGAAGATGGAGATTATGTGACAGAACATATAAATGCCTTTAATACTCTGGTAAGCCAACTTGTCTCTATTAATATTACGATTGCAGAAGAAGATAAGTGTATTACTTTGTCATGTTCTTTTCTAGACTCTTGGGATAATCTGTTTGTAGCAATTGGTAGTACCATTCAATCTACATTGAAGTATGAGGATGTAGTTTCATCCTTGTTATCTGAAGAGATGAGGCGTAAAAGCTTGGATATTCATATCACATATGCTTTATTTGTAAGAGGTTGTACCCAAGACAAGAATCCTGGTAAGCCTTCGGGGGGGAGACCTAAATCTACAGGTAGATCTAAGTCTCCAGGAAAATATTTGAGGAAATGCTGGAAGTGTGGTAAAACAAGGCATTATAAGAAACATTGCAAGTCTAAGAAGGTTGAAAAACCAAAGGGATCTGATAGTACCTCTTCCACAGAGGCGAAAACCTCCATTGAAGAAGGGGATGATGTTTACCTGGCATCTACAAGTACACATGCAGACCGTGATGTATGGTTGATCGACTCAGGTGCATCATACCATATGACTCCTCATAGGGAGTGGTTCTCTAAATATGAAAAATACGATGGTGGTGATGTATTCCTAGGAGATGACTCGATAGCCAAAATCTTGGGACATGCAAGGGTTAAGTTGCTGCTAAAAGATGGAAGGATTATAACTCTTCCTGGGGTTCTTCACTTTCCAAAACTAGCCAGGAGCCTAATATCTGTAAGCAAGTTGGCTGATGCAAGAGTGAGAACTGTATTTGAAAAGAACACTTGCAAGATGGTACGAGGAGCAATGGTGCTGATGAGGGGAGTTCGATGTGGAACTCTATACAAGTTGTTGGGAAGCACTTATACTAATGGGTGTAACAATTCTGTTGTCCTTAAGAAGACAAATAAACAAGACAAGACCAATACCATCCTTGAAAAGAAGACCATGTTGTGGCATCAAAGACTGGGGCATATTGGAGAAAAGGGCCTTCGAACACTACACGGTAAAGGCATGGTTGAAGGTATGTCTAATTGCACTTTGGATTTTGATTTCTGTGAACATTGCATATATGGTAAACATAATCGAGTAAGATTCCCATTTGGTGCTACAAGAGCAAAGGGGATCTTAGAATTGATACACAGTGATGTGTTTGGACCTGTGCATGTTCCATCACTAAGTAAATCTATGTATTATGTTTCATTCATAGATGATTTTTCAAGGAACACATGGATTTATTTTCTTAGAAAGAAATCTGAGGTATTTCATAAATTTAACGAGTTTAAGGCTCTGGTAGAAAATCAAACAAAGAAGAAAATAAAGGTATTGAGAACAAATAATAGTGGATAATTCAGCGGAAATGAATTTGAAGAATTCTGTAAGAAGTTTGGTATATCAAGGCAGAAGAATACTCCATACACTCCTCAGCAGAATGGATTTGTAGAAAGGATGAATAGGACACTAATGGAAAAATCAAGGAGCATGCTCAACGGTTCCGGGTTAGGACAAGAATTTTGGGCAGAGGCAGTGGGTACAACATGTTACCTGGTCAATCGATCACCTTCATCAGCGTTGGATGATAAAACTCTACACGAGGTATGGTATAGAAAGAAACCCTCTGTTCAACATCTTAGAGTGTTTGGTTGTGATGCTTATGCTTATGTACATGTTCCAAAGGAAAATAGGAGTAATTTGGATAAAAAGGCTCAAAAGTGTATCTTTATTGGTTATAAATATGGTGTGAAAGGTTATAAGATTTGGAACCCAAAAACCAAGAAGACTGTTTATAGTCGAGATGTTGTTTTTAGAGAGGTAAAAGATGTGTCCAAACAGGAATTCCTACCAATGCAAGACGAACTTGAGAAAATAGAGCTTGAGTTGGATGATGCAAAATCTGAATCATCTGAAGAAGAGGAAGCAGAAGAAGAACAAGAAGAACCTCATACCCCAGTATTGAGGAGATCAGTGAGAGATAAAAGGAAACCAGAAAGGTATAGTCCACCTGATTTTCGTTCCAATTTTGCTTTATCTAGTACTGATGATGATCCCAAAAATAAACTGTCATGGAAGCAGTGAATTCAGAGGATAGTAAACTTTGGAAGAAGGCCATGGTTGAAGAAATGGATGCCTTGGATAAGAATGAGGCATGGGATATAGTTGAGTTGCCAACTGGAAGAAAATCTGTTGGTATCAAATGGTTGTTTAAGAAGAAGATTAATGCACAAGGTAAAGTGGAGAAATACAAAGCTCGGTTAGTAGCAAAAGGTTATTCCCAGGTAGAGGGAATTGACTTTGGTGAGATTTTTTCTCCTGTTTCCAAGTTAACTTCTATTAGATTTTTTTTATCTATTGTTGTTGCTTTTGATCTTGAAGTGAAATAGATGGATGTGAAGACAACATTCCTACATGGGGATCTGGAAGAAGAAATCTACATGAAGCAGCCAGAAGGCTTTGTAGTGAAGGGAAATAAAGAGATGGTTTGTAAGCTAAAGAAGTCACTATATGGTCTGAAGCAATCACCTAGGATGTGGTACCAAAAGTTTCACACATACATCCTTGGATTGGGATTTGCAAGAAGCAGGGCGGATGACTATGTATATTCCAAGCAGGTTGGTAAACACTTCATTTATTTAGTGTTGTATGTTAATGACATGTTGTTGGTAGGAAATAACATGGATGTTATCAAGGAGGTGAAATCACAGCTATCCTCCAAATTTGACATGAAGGATCTCAGTGCTGCTAACTTCATTCTGAGAATGGAAATTAAAAGAGATCGTACAAACAAGAAACTCTGGTTGAATCAGAAAAAATATGTTGAGATAATATTGCAAAGATTTAATATGCATGGAAGCAAACCGGTCAAGGTCCCTATTCCTATAGGTGTAAATTTATCTGCAGATCAGTGTCCCAATACACAAGAAGAAGAAGAGGACATGTCCCATGTTTCGTATGCCAGTGTAGTTGGCAGTTTGATGTATGAAATGGTCTGTACTAGACCGGGCATTGCACATGCAGTGGGGGTTTTGAGTAGGTATATGTCAAAACCAGGGAAGGATCATTGGACAACACTAAAGAGGGTCTTCAGTTATTTGTGTGGCACTACCAATTATGGATTGTGCTACCAAGGAAGACCATGATTGGACAGAGTGGTGGACATACATGGCTTTGTTGATGCAGATTGGGCTGGAGATCTGGATCGCAAAAGATCTACAAGTGGGTATGTGTTTAACCTATTTGGAGGAGCAATCAGTTGGATGAGCAAAATACAAGATGTAGTGGCACTCTCAACTACAGAAGTTGAATACATGGCAGACACTCATGCAAGCAAGGAAGCAATATGGTTACAGAGATTGTGTTCAGGTATTGGGTTGGTACAAAAAGCAATGTGATCCGGATTATTTTCAGTACGAAATGAGAGCGGAGATATAACACAAAAATATTCAGAGATATTGCAAGAGAGACAACAATATAACAGAGATATAGCGGAAATATAACAAGAGTTACAGATATATAGTAATACACAATTTCTATTAATGAAATAAATGTACAGAGACTGTAAAAGTACAGAGTGAAAGACTCGCTAGAATGGTGGTAGCTTATCTTTGAGAAGAGATGTGATGGCTACTCGCATTCGCAAGAAGATGATTACAATGAGGCTCTGAAGGAATTTTTACAATAAGCAGGAATTCCAAAAACCCTATACATCCAAAAACCTAACCCTGGGAGATGAAGCGCCAAAAGTCATGTGGGCCCCGTTTGGGTAAGTTGGTGCATCAACTTCTCGAGGTCGTAACTTTTTCATACGATCTTCGTTTTAGGCGTATGATAGCTCGTTGGAAACATATATCCGAGGAATACAAATTTTGGATGAGAAACAACGATCTATAATCCATGTTTGCTCCTCTTTTTCTCAAAAAACATCATTTAGGGCCTCAAAATGGCCCGGGAAGTTAAAAACTGCTAAAAATAGTAAATTACCAAAATTGTCAGAAACATGTTTTGGGCCAGTTGGAGAAGGTGGGTGGCCACTGATATCCATCTGGATCAATCCTCCCTCCTTAGGAAGCAATGGTCTCCATTGCATTGAGTTCCCGGGGGAGAGGGGAAAGCGATTGTTGAATCTGAATCTTGGTGATCTGCTTGCCTTGCTGGAGAAGTTGCATTGCTTAGCTTGTTGAAGGCTATCATGAACCTTTGGCTGGAAGGTTTGGACCTTTCTAACCAGTCTGGATACATGAGATGAATGTGTGTAGAAGGAATCTTTGTGCTTTGTTGCAACCTTGTTGACCTGCTTCTGGTGGATAGAAGGGACTTGGGCCAAGGTTGTAGTGGTTGCAGTATCCTTGTGTTCCCCTTTTGAACAGATTGTGGAGAAGATGAATTTTGTAGTATGAGATACTACCTTGTGGAACTGTTTAGGTGGAGCAGTAGTTGGAACTACCTATGGTATCCTGAGAGATGACCCCCCAGAGTAATAATGACACTATGAGGTCGAGACTCATATATAGCGTGGTGTTTCCACATATATGGCTGGCCCAAGAGAACATCACAGACATCCAGTGGGGCAACATCACACAATACCTCATCCTTGAAGGGTTGGATGTCATATGACAATCGACACTGCTGGCTGACATGAAGATCTCGTCCTTGGCGAAGCCACCCAATGTTGTATGGTTGTGGGTGTGGTGTTGTCGACAATCCCAACTGTTTGACGACCTCTGCTGAGATGAGGTTCTTCTGGCTTTCGCTATCAAAAATAAAATGCAGTGGGATCCCCTTCACCCACATCTGTGAATGAAAAAGGTGCTCCCCCTCTTCTGGATCCGTTGGTTCTTCTAGTTGAATTGCTATGGTCGTGACAATAGTAGTGGGGTCTGCGTCGATGATCTATCTTTTTCCATTATTTTCATAATCAGATTCTGAATCAGGGTTCGGCTCCTTGTCTTTGATCTCGGCCACCAATGACTGTTTTGAGCGACATTCATCAGTGTTGTGCCAGTGGCTTTTGTGGAAATCACACCATTTTTCGGTGTCCTTCTTCGTCTTCCCATGACCCTTCTTTTCCTATGGCTTGGACTGGTTTTCGGGAGACTGTTTGTTAGGGTTGTCTTTGTCATACTTTGGTTGTTGTGGATTTTTAGAATCGAACTCTCGTTTGTTCTGGTGCTTAAATTTATGCTCGATTTTAACAACATATCGATAGGCAGCACTGAGTGATGAGATGTCCAGAAAATCCATTTCAGTTTGGATGTATCTGTGTAGAGCCCCACGGTATTTCAGAACCAAATGTCATTCGGAGTCTTTAATACCCAGCTTGGTGCGCAAGGTATGGAAGCTATTGATGAACTCTGGAACGGATTGGCCCCTCTCTTGCCATAGTGTGGTCCATCTCATGTACTGGTCCTCATAGTTTCCAACAGGGTAATATTGTTCCTTTGCCGCATCCACAAAAAAATACCAAGTGGGCTCGGCCCCATATATTCTAGACTCCTCTGTGGAACTCTTCTCCCAGTAAGTTTCCCACCAATGTTTTACATGGGGGAGAGCCTTAAGGAGTGAGAAGGTGATCTTTTCCTTGTCAGAAAAATTATGAATAGAGAAATAACCTTCTAGCAGATTTAACCATTTATCTAGGGCATCTGCATCTATTTGACCTTCAAATACAGGAATATC
>JZKD02S2171413.1:89296-105370 GCA_000966675.3 Picea glauca
TGAGGCTCTGAAGGCCTTTTTACAATAAGTAGGAATGCCAAAAACCCTAGACATCCAAAAACCTAACCCTGGGAGATGAAGCGCCAAAAGTCATGTGGGCCCCGTTTGGGTAAGTCGGTGCATCAACTTCCCGGGGTCGTAACTTTTGCATACAATCTTCGTTTTAGACGTATGATAGCTCGTTGGAAATATATATCCGAGGAATACAACTTTTGGATGAGAAACATCAATCTATGATGCATGTTGCTCCCCATTTTCTCAAAAACATCGTTTAGGGCCTCAAAATGGCCCCGGAAGTTAAAAACTGCTAAAAATAGTAAATTACCAAAATTGTCAGAAACATGTTTTGGGCCAGTTGGATAAGGTGGGTGGCCATCAATATCCACCTGGATCACAATGATATTAGATTGTGACATTCAGAGTGAAATATTCCTGGAAAATAACCCATCTTATCATTCGAAGACAAAGCATAGTGATGTTCAGTATCACTTTGTGAGAGACATGGTTGAGGAAAAGAAGGTGTTGCTGGAAAAGGTTGACACTTTGAAGAATGTTGCAGATTCATTGAAAAAGTTTATAATCACAGAAAAGTTCTCCTAGTGTAGAGTAACAATCGGTATTGTTGCCCTGGATTGTTGACTATATAATATTGGGACCCCTGGATGCAAAGAAAACAACAAGTGGGAGAATGTTGGGTATGTGTTATATTCTTTGCATGTGTGTGTGTGGGTGACCCAAATTTGTTTGATGGATAATGGTATGTGTTTTAATATATTTGAAGGTAATACTATTCTATATGGATAGTACATGTCGCCATTTCCGGTGGAATGTGGAACATCACATAACTCCTCACGGTTAGAGAGTTATGACCATGTGAAGTTGGAGAACCCTCATGAGTTATCTAGAAGCCCCAAAAGGTCAAAGTAGTCAAGTGGTTGCAAAGAAGAAATTATTTAAATAATAAAGTGAAGTGATGAGTGTACTATAAGTTGAAGTGGATAAAAAATAAATTATTTAAATAATAAAGTTAATGGAAAAATTACTAAGTGGACAAGTGGTTAGAAGTGGGTTAGCCCTAAAATAAGGAAAGTGGGTTAAGATGGTTAGAATATAATTTAAATAATAAAGTGAAGTGATGAGTGTACGATAAGTTAAAGTGGATTAAAAATAAATTAGTTTAATAATAAAGTTAATGGAGAAATGACTAAGTGGACAAGTGGTCAAAAGTGGGTTAACCCTAAAATAAGGAAAGTGGGTTAAGGTGGTTAAAAGGTAACCCCTTAAGGAAGCTACATGAAAGTATAAATAAGAGGCAATGCTCTCTCATTTTAATCACACTTGAGCATATTGAATATCTACAAGTGACTGAGGTAACCAAAGGATATCTAAGATGAATTTCAGAGGGAAGGTGAAGTAAAGAAGGCCAAAATTCAAGGGAGGATAAATTCTTTTGATGATGCTTTCTAAGGTGTTTTGAGTAAAAACGTCATAACTTATTCATAACAGATGCAAATTCAGTGAGACCAAATGCATTAGCTAGACTACAGTGTGTAGTATTCTGTGTACAATTTTCATATCCATACAACAAACATTATGTGTGGGGCACACTCTACAAGTTTTCTCTCTAGAATAATCTAGAATTCAATAAGGTATGTGATCATATACACCAGGTCTATTACAGAGTTACAAATAAAATTTGGATGATGGAATTGATGAGGGATTTTAGTTGAGGTTGGTGCATGGTTGATGCACTTGTTTATGGTACAGGCTAATTACAGGTTGTTTGGTACAGGTTGGTGCATGGTTGATGCACTTGTTTATGGTACAGTTTGATTACAGGTTGATCAGTACAGGTTTACAACAGTATATCTCACAGTGATAGTGTGACAGCGGTTCCATCATTCTACTTTTATTTCAGGGCGGTTGGACAAGTGGTTGTAGCCACCTTCCGGTTGTAGTCAGAGAACATAGGGGGTTGTAGCCTCCTTCTAGTTGTAGCCAAATAATTGGGGAGTTGGAGCTTCCCTCAGGTTGTAGCCTAAGAAACTAGGGGGTTTGATCCCCCTTCCAGTAGAAACTGGAAAACAAAGGAAGTTGGTGTTTCCAATGAATGTAATTCTTCAAGACATATAAGAAAAAGCATTATATGGTTTTCTCCCACTTTGGGTTTCACGTAAAAACACTGGTGTACTGTGTACGTGTATGATTTCTCATTTTTTCATTGTTTATTTATTCTGCAATTATTGGATGATAATTCTACATTGATATTATATGGTTAAAAAGGATTATATTTCTCTATTACTGATTCACCCCCTCTCTTAGTAATCCAACAATTTTAACATTATTTTGCAGGTACACGACATTGCCAATCATTTACCATATCCAAATCCTCTTTACCCAAGCCTCAAGCCTCACCTTGACCTTAACCTATAGGGTTATCCTTCTAGCTACTTGTTTCCCCCTTTGAAATCCCCCCTAGGGTCACCTAGGAAGCCTCCCTTGTGTTGGACTTGTCCTTCACTAAAATGAGGGGGACATCTATTGAGGTGATAGTGATAGGTGTTCCCAGCTGTATCACACACTTGTTGTTTCAGTTGGGATTTTCCCAAACTACAAATTGTGTTATAAATTTTTTGGCATTGTTATTGTGGAGGATTTTGATTCCTTTCCGATCCCATAATGAAACTTGGCAAGTTATTCCCACAAGCCTTTACCTATATCTTTCTTGGTGACTCCATTTGAGGAAAGTTTCCTTTTGACTTTTGATGAACCTCATATAAGTTTATTTGGAAACTCCATTGAGGGAAGATACCCTCCTCATCTTCATTGATCCTTGAGCTCATTTGGAAATTCCATTAAGGTGTCATTTCAGGAAATATAATTATGGCATCAGGGTATTCTCACAACACTCGAGATGGACCATTGCCAAAAACTTTCCCTATCACAAGGGAGTTTCTTCAGATGGAAATGAAAAAGACTATTTATGAAGCCATCACGTGTCTAATGAGTCTTATACAGGAGTTATCTCAGGTATCTATTGAAGTACAGTTGGTGAGATACCTCTTATTGAAGAGAAAGCCATTGCAGATGAAGAAATGACTGAAGAACAAATCTATGAAGAAATTTTCCAAAAAGAACCTAATGAAGTTTCTCATGTTGAAGATTTGAACAAGACATTTGTATCCATGCTCCCACTTGATGAAGATGAAGAAGTGATTGGTCGCAGTGATACAGTTGATCGACACATTGATGATTTCATACATGTTGGGAGGCATATATGGGACATTTTTGGTTTCACGTTTGATGGAGATCCCATCTACGACATCAAGGGAAGCCTCCAGATAAAGAGGAAACATGTTTTGAGTATGGAGAGGGATTCTTTATTTAGACCTGAGGTTGTCCCTTATCTCATATCTTCTTCGCTGGGAAATCATAAGGTATTATTTGAATGTCTCGTCTCCTCTTAGTCTTCAGGAAGCAATGATCATGTTAATAAGGAAGAAGATGAGACATCATCTACATATGGCGAACCTAATCAGGGATGGGTGGATCAAGCTTGTGGCTATTCTTTGCAGCAATATTTTCTCCGCCCCACCCACGTCCATGTGATGCTTTCTATGATTGATTATATGCTTATTCGTATTCATGATTATTATGTTCTTAGCTTATCCTTGATATGTTTTATAATTAAGCACAAGGGGAAAATATTGGGTGAGATGTTGAGGAGGTGGTTGCATTGGTTTTACAATTTCATTTGACATCTCCTGGCACTTGATAGGTAAGTAGGTAGGTCATTTGTTTTCTTGAATTGGCATTTTTGTGGTCATGTTAGTTTAGTTGCATTTATTTAGATTTTCATATTAATGATTTATTTTCATATTGCTTCCTTGCATCCATGCATAGTTGTTGTGATACATTTTCTTGAATTATATTGCATATTGGTTAGAAGTTTTTGAAAAAATGAAAAATTTTATTTTTAAGAAATGTTATAGTTGTCAATTTTTAAAATTTGAAGTCTTTCTTATATGAATAAGGGGTGATTTAGGCACCCTCAATGCTCTAGTGTTTTGTTTGAGTGTGTAGGCACATGTCATACCGAGAGATGTTGAGGTTCTCATGTGCTCTATGACAAACACATGCCCTCAAGTAGGAGCCAAATGTTACACCCTATGGCTCTGGATAACTAAGGAGATGATGTATCGAGGTATGCAGGTTGAAGACATGGAATGCCAAGAGCCAGATGAATAGACAAAGCCCCTCCTCTCACCATACATCGCCATTCATCGACAGTAGTATCGTCCACCACACCATCCTGTCCCAGAAAGGACAACACGTCTTGCTTCATGAGGTAACAAGTCTGGTCTCATGGTAAGTGTCACTTTAATAATTGAAGCACTTGAGCATGTTGCAAATATTCCTTTCTTTATTATGAAAACACTTTCTTGGAAATTATACCTTTTACTTCATTTCACCTTATTGGTTGACATGATTTCCTAGTAGGTGGGTCACCCTCGAGAAAAGGGTTCCTACTAGAGAAACTCCTTGAAGGGTCATTGTACCATTCCCAATCATACTTACCATAATCCATGATTCTTCCCCTTCATTTCCTCATCTTTTGGGTTTTATGGGTTCACTAACCCAAGAGCGGATTGTACCTCATTTCACAGGAAGAAGGGGCTAAAGGCCCAGAGGTGTTGTAGCTGGAAAAATATAAAATCCATAAATGATCCCTCTAGATGCTTTCCCTAAGGTACTGAGGGAAATAAAATGCTTCTCCTTAAAAAGGACCTGTAAAAAATAAAAACACATAATTAATAAAAGTCTCGTTCATTGGGGGATTGCATTTGCAGTGTCTTTTAATTTCCCATGCATATGGCACTCAATGTGTCCCTAACTTCAATTGGAATTACAGTGCTCTTTACTTTCCTTGCACATAGCACTCAATAATCAAACCATACAAAATTAAAGTCAAGGGCTTGGAAAAATGTTGCATTACAAATGAGGGATTTAACACACCCTCCACAAAGGAACCCATAAATGAGACAATATGAGCCCTTTGTATGTCAGAAACCCCATGCCCAAAAGTCTTAACCCTATCCATTTCATATTCACTACATGAATTAGAGAGGGTGTTCTTGGGAAACACTCCTTGACTTGGGGATTGGTCTACCAAATAGGGAACCATGACAACCCTCCCATACTTAAATTTGTCAATTTTTATAAGGTATTTGAGCATTTGTTTAGTTGTAAAAGGGGGGATTTAATGCACATGTTTGGGTGGTTGTTTTATTATATGTGGCTTAGTTGGCATGATACATGTGACTTGTGGACACTTGAAGGTTGTAGTTGTTTGTCTTTGTAGGACCTTGCTCAGTGAAATCTATCCATGGAGGAATTATGCCATTTTGACCTTCATGGGGGGTTGAAAATTGCTAGGATGGATACTAAACCCCATAGGATGGGTAGAGCACCTCAGATCTATTGCATACATGGGATGATGAACGTTTCCTTTGGAGGCACTTTGACAACACTAGAGGATGATATCATATCCCATTGCACTTGGATGTTTTCCTTTGGAGGCTTAGAACGTCACTTCCTAATTCATTGACATTACTTTGAGGCTAGGGTTTGGTGGCTTTGATGGTTCCAAAGGTGAGGTTAAGTGGTTTGAAGAAGGAATATGCATGGCATGACACTCGAGCACATGATATCTTGAAACATGGCCTTTGGTGTCCCAATGATTTGCTTCTTGAGGCTCAATGTCTCACTTTTATGACTCACATCACCCTTCTAGGGCATGACATCACCCGTTTTAGGGTTTATCTTAAGTAATTTTATTGTTTGGAAATTGTAAGAGAAAATAAATGGGTCTGGCCCTCTTTTAATTTAATGTTGATATTTTTATGTGGACAAATTGGTTTAGATGGCCTCATATAAATAGAGGCCATCCCTTTTTCATTTCACATCTCATCACTTGAGAATTACATACACTTGGATTTAAATTTTCTCCCTCCTTGGGCAATTCACTATCTCTTGTCTCTTGTGCAAATGGATGCTTTACTTGTCTATTGGTGGAATGAAGGCTAGCGACTTCTCTTGGATGCTTGTTCTTGGCAATTTTAGTGGAATATCTTTGATAAGTAATGGTTTTTCATGCTATCTGTTGGATTAATTAAGGAATTTATGCAATTGTATGTGTTTCTTCTTGATATCAAGGTCATTTTTTCAAACCCTTGGAGGAGTATAAGGGCATACACCATCCATCAAGGAATTCTCTTTTATTATTATTGAAAAGACTTAAGGGTTGATACAAGGAATAAAATGTCTTACACCCTTGTAGCTTAAACTTGTTAAGTTTTTTTTTCTCTATAGAGTAAAAGGTATTACACCCCTAAAAGAATAATAAATCCCAACTCAAAGAAAGAGAAACCATTACCCAATAGATAAGGCACTAATCATTGCATTGGAGATTGAATATTATTGCGTTGGTAAACGTGATTTCAAAGAGATTGAATTGTTCAAGTTTGGAACTAAATCTTATGTAATTTAAGATATATTGTGCCCTTAGGGAATATTAATTTTCCAATAGATTAATTTGTTATAATAAGCATTAATCTACAACCATTAGGGTTGCAACAAACTCACTCTCTTTTACTCTTTTACAACTTTTCTACCGTTGAAATTTACTTGCAAGCTGTCATAATTGATATACTATTTAATAGCTATTGTTTGGTGGCTTAGTTGTTGATTTTAGTGTATAGTAATTGTTGTTGTAGAAAAATAATGCTACATCCATAATCCTTTTAGAAAATTTTGTTGATAACACTTATTAACAACCCTCTCTTTCTATCAGAGTATTGGTTTAAATATTAGAGGATTGTCTACTAATTGTTGGCTTAATTTTACAAAATCATACACTTGATTTTGATGGTTTAATTTGTAGTTGTCATGGTCTCTTTACTGATGATATATATTTCCATACTATTTAAATTTTGGAACAACAAGGTTTCTTTTTTATTCCCCATTGGTTTTGAGGCTTATATCATCATATATTGTCTTGTTTTGGATAGTTTAACATTGTTTTGCATATACATGACATTGGGAATCATTTACCATCTCCAAAGAATATTTCCCCAAGCCTCAAGACTCACCTTGACCTTGACCTATATGGGTATTATTATAGATCCTTATCCCCCCCCCCCCTTGCAATCCCTCTAGGGTCACCCTTGAAGCGTCCCTTGTGTTGAACTTGTCCTTCCCTAAAATGAGGGGGACATCTATTGAGGTGAAAATGACAGGTGTTCACAATTGTGTCACACACTTGTTTTTTGGGTTGGGCTTTGCGCAAACTACACATTGTGCGATAACATGCAACTCCTTTTGTGTAGGCAAAGACCACAATCTATCAGACTGTATTTAAGCCTGGCCAATCCTACTGTTTGGAAAGAGGGATGGCTTATCTGAGAGAGGATTCGAAGAATGAATCACATGGGTGGATGATGGGTGGAAAGAGGGATAGCTTATTGAAGATAGGATTCGGATAATGAATCACATAGGTGGATGATTTGGATCTGGTGAAGGTACCTATGAATCATGGTAAACCTAGAGTTGCTATAACAAAGCAAGAGTCTAAGCGAAATTTCCCTATGGTTAAGGTAAGATCAAAAATTCATGTATTGATTTCTTATTGGGCACAAATTCAAGGATGTTGTTCAATTTGTTTTTGGCAGATCTCAAGATACATGTGCAGTAGTAATTGGTAGCCGAAGTATTATTCTTGAAAAATTTAATCGACGACCAAACTACCACCTGTGACTTGAAATCATAAATTAAAACCATAGATGTTATCCTCCACCTTATTTCTTAGAAATAGTAGAAACCCATGAGTCCTATATTTCCAAACAAGTACTTACTTGGGAGTAGGGGCCATGACGGGATTAACTATAGTATAAGATTGAGGGGCTCCATTAGTTTTTACATTTGGTCTGTTGGTTCATCTCTTGGCGTCTTAGGGAGTAGTTCATCCCTGGGAGCAGTAAACCTAGAAATCCCATCACTCCCTACCCACAATGGGGGAGCACCACCTTGCATCAATATTTTCTGGCTAGGAGATGGTGAAAGCAACTCTACCTTATTGCATTTGCATGCTTTAGGTGCTTCTGTAATAGAAGTTGAGGAGGTGGCCAGACGATGAGAATATGGCGATGTGGTGAGGAGATGGCTAGGTAATGAGGATAAGTTCTAACCTGATACAGAACTCAATGCCTCAACTACATCATTGATCAAAGCCTCCACTGCGTCATTGATCGGGCAATTTACATAATGGTATGACATTGGATTAAATACTAAGGTGATGTTTCCAAAGACTTTGTCACCGCTCCCAAAATAAGACTTCAAATGTTCATGACGAAGTCACAGGGCAGTTGATGGCGATAGATGTTCTGCAAAGGGAGAATGTGGATGTCTTGAAGCTGTCGACGAGGATAGGGAAGGAGATTGTGGTGATTTATGTGCAAAATACTCTGCAAATGATGGAGACTTGAGCTTAATCACAATGCAGTGGTTGCGACAGTTTGTAAGCATATCGTTAATAATCCATAAGCATATCATCAGAAGGACGACATAACAATTATTTTACCAACCTCGAAGATATTAGTAGGACAAAATATTAAGTGTCAAATTAATTTAAATTATTGAACCATGTGAAGGCTCCAATAACACTTCAAACTCATCAACCAATGAAGTGTTAAAAAAATACATTATTTTATATATTAAAAAAATTAAAATTGTTTCTTATGTCTAACATTAGGTTTCGTACATAAATTTTAAAGTTAAAGAAAACTAATAAATATGACAGTCAAAACCTAATGAACACTATATACTACAAGAGGCAGCATAATAAGGATGTTGACTAATTTCTTCTCCAAAATATCCAATGCATGTTTGAATGCTTTAACTTGATATCTTTTCTTAACAAATAATCTAAATGGGATATAATATCTTAACAATATTAAATAATTTTCTAAAGAATACCAATGACTTCCTAGAGCCTTGAGATATGGAATGATTATAAATGTTTCCATATCCACTTTGATTTTATCATTAACTATGCTATGATAACTACTTAAATATAATTATATAAGTTTTAATTATGTAGTTGATCATATAACTTAGTTATAAATTAAATATATCATAGTTAGTTATTATAAATTATTATATACTAAATTATATAAATAAAAATGATTATAATTATAATTTATATGCTATAAATACAATTATAGGTTGATTACCAGATTAGTTAAATGACCCATGCATTACAACAATTTGAGTGATTTTTCATCAATTTTTCTTTTCTAAACAACCTATTGAATTTATCTTTCTTGTGTATTTATTGGTTACTTTTAGATACATTTACGCGTTACTAACTATAACCACAATAGCACATATAATAATGTCTAAAGAAGACACTATTACACCACAAATAACATTAACATTAGTATTTGTGATTATAAACAATATGCTAAATCATAACCCATATTTGTTTAAATGGTGATATGGAGTTTTTTTTAAGTCTATAATGATATGATATATCACCAATTAATTATATACAACCCATAAATAATATCAAAATAATTAATATGATATATTGATAATTACTGATACATGCATGAAATACAAAAAGTAAAAGCATAATTGACAAAATAAATCCAAATTCCTCATGTACTAAACTATTAATGCCCTGACCCCAAACCACCCACTAACCCCCTAACCTATGGTCAATGATTATGGTTGACCATGATTGACTATGATCGCTTATATTTAACTATGATTAATTATAGTTGTGGATTGTTGACTATGATTGACCATTGTTGACTATGGTTGAATATGTCTGACTAAGATTTAGTAGTAACCTACTAACACACTAACACCCTAACCCCTTAGCCCCCAACGAATAACCCATTAATCACTAATTTTAACCCACTTAACCCCTAACATATATCATCACTAACCATCTTTTTTTTACATCTAGAGGAATTGATAACTCACCAAAATTACATGGGTGAGGCCCAACTTCAAATCCAATTGGCTGTGACTATAACCTCTAGGCTAGTGCCAATGACCCACAAGCCAGTTCCTAGCAGGAAACTTATGAATTAGCTAGGGCCAAGGCATCCCAAAGCACATCGACCAGGGGTGTGAACTTCTATCCCACGGGGTGCCTACCCTTCTAGCCTTATATCAATGGTCCAACATGCCCACTTTGAGGATTGAACCTGGTTAGAGAGGATAACTAACATGCTACCCAACCACTCTAGCTATGAAACCGAGACATCATCACTACCCATCTTTTCTAGTAGGTGCAGGATGAATCTAAGGTAAAAATGGGATTATAAAGGTGGATTGGAGAAGATCCCTATTATCAAATGTCCCTTCAATTGGAGGATATAGTTAGGAAAATACACCTTATTACACTGAATCAAGTGGAAATCATCGCCACAAATAGGAATCAACAATGGTTTACCTCATAAGATATTGGGTTGTAGGGAATATAACAAACACAATGCAAATATTTCATTACTCAACTCATTTGTGAAAAAATCAAATTGAAAATATGAAATCTAGAAAAAATCACATTCAAATTAGGATTGGCATTACAACCAACAACAAATTAGGACCTCTTGCAACCAATAAGCTACTAGATTTAGCACAAGAGAATGGATTTCAATATTTGAATCTATATGGAGACTAAAAAATAAGTGTTGTATGGCTCAATGGTTCATTGTACACATTAAGCATCCATCAATAAGTGATCGTCATTGTCATCATTCTCATGATCGTCATCACATTGTTCATCATTATTGTCGTCATTGTCCTTGTCCTCATCCCCATAATCATCCTCCTCATCCTCATAATTATTTTCATCACCATAATCCTCATCATCTTAAACTTTGACATTGTCTTCATCATCATTGTCATCACCACCACCATCATCATCACCACACCATGATTGTCATTGTTGGCATCATCGTCATCATAAGTGTCATCCTCCTCCTCTTCCTTCTCCTCCTCCTCCTCATCATCTCCATCGTCATCATCATCATTGTCATTTTCATTGTCATCCTCATCATCATCTTTGTCTTAGCTTAAACATTGCCATGTTTCCTTTTACTATTTTCCCCTTTCCCTAATTATACCAATTACCCCTAATTGTTAGGCATGCCACAATTGTCTATTCAAAGCACAAAGAACAATTCAATTCTTTTGTTAATAGAACAAATGAATTTTGCACTACGTGTGTGAACTAGACCCGCTCTAGCCCATCATGAATCATGCCTCTCCTCAAACCTTAGGTCTACCCTAGCCCAACATGAATCAAACCTCACCTCTATGTAGTGTAGGTTAACTAGCAAAGGAGACCACCATATGGAGAGAAGATATGACAAAGGAGACAAGATAGAGGGACAAATGGCACCCAATGAGGTGAGTAAACTGGGTTATTTTCTTATGCTTCTTTGTATTGAATTGTGTGCTTTGAATTGCAAGTTTTTTTTATTTAATTGTGGTTGTATGTGTATTGAATATAATTAATAATTCTTATAATGCCAAAGTTCATAAGTTCGTGAAATACGAAGCACCTTTTGGCGCAACCTCTCGTCACCATCGGTGGTCACGTGGAGGAAGACGCTAGTGGTGTTAAGCTCCATCTCGGAGTCTCAGTGATCGCAACTTGGAGTGTCAAGACCCTTCATCAAAGGAATCACAATATGCAATATCACGATGAGATATGGATCGTCGAATCATTGGAGATCTCAACCGTTGATCAAGCTCGATGAAGTTCATAAGTTTGTGAAATATGAAGTGCCTTTTGGCGCAGCCTATGGTCATCGTCGGTGGTCACGTGAGAGGAAGAAGCTAGCGGTGCTAAGCTCCATCTTGGATTTTCGGAGATCGTGACTTGGAGAGTCGAGATGCCTCATCCCCAAATCCATGAAACCCGAGTCACAAAAGAAATTTATGAACAGGCGTGTGGTCACCACCTGAGGCCACATGTGAAAGGAAAGATGAAAGGTGCCAAAGGCACAAGGCTCAATAGGTTCATAGTGTAACTACTAGAAACGACTGATGGTTTTTGCGAGAGGAGTCGAAGAGACTTGAGGGTGATTTCCAGAGAAGATGAAGAGTCTCAAGGCATCTTCCAGTGGAATGAAGACTGTTCATAGAGGCTATTGACATATGTAAGACCGTTGGAGCCTGGAACTGCAATAGAGGGAATGAGCTCAACTGTGACAGAGAATATGAAGAGTCTTGACTGCTGGAGAGGCTAAGGAATCTCGGCATAACACCCAGTGATGATGGATGCATGGGTTTAACCGCCAGAGAAGCTAAAGAGTCACAATGATGATCAGGCAGAGAACTCAACATGGGGAGAGCATGCAGAAGCATTGTGAATATAGCATGCACAAGGTGCACAGAGACTATAATAATGCAGAACAAAGAAGAGATGAGTGTGTTGTTGAGAGTGATTCAGGGGTGTAGAAGGAGGTAGTGTGCAGTAGCTGAAATACATAGAAGAGGAATGTTGCATTGAATGGACATGGTGCACAGAGCATAAAAGGCAAAAGAACAGAAAGTGCAAGGCATGTGTGTAGGAAGATAGTGAGGCAGACAGAGCAGGGCAGTGTAGCAGAATAGTGATGAGACTGGTAAGCCATTGATGAACATTATATCACTATAATAAGTTTCAGTAGCAATGATTTATATTTCAGGGTGGTTGGGAGGTGCTAGGGAGGACTGTGGTTCTCAAAGGTTCAAGTGGGTGCTTGAACACAGGGAGTTGTAGCTTCCATCTGGTTGCAGCAAGAGAAACCAGGGTGGCAAGGTGGTGCAAAGGATAACATTGGTTCTCTGATATACAGGTCGGTGCCTATGTAACGAGAAGTTGGTGCTTCCATCTAGTTGGTGCTGGAACTCTTAGGAATTTGGTGCTTCCATCCAGTTGGTGCTGGAACTCTTAGGGAGTTGGTGCTTCCTTCTAGTGGGTGCTAGAGAAACCAGGGAGTCGGTGCTTCCTTCTAGTGGGTGCTAGAGAATCCAGAGAGTTGGTGCTCTCAACAAGTAGCATCTTGTAAAATAGAGGTTGTAGCCTCATTATGATTTGGTGCTCATAAGTAGGATAATGTACAGAATGTAAAGATTAATTATCATATAAAGAAGAAGAGGTTTTTACCCTTTATGGGTTTCCTCAAAAAATATCTGTCTCTGTGTATCTCATATGTGTGAATGATGTTGAATGTTCTATTTCTTACTTCCCTGCATTATTTTGATCATCGTTGAGAGTTCTGTAATGAATTTAAAATGAGCATAATTGTTTAAGCTCGGTAACAACTGATTCACCCCTCCCCTCTCATTTGTCCAACAATTGGTATCAGAGCGGGTTCCTTTTATTTAAAGGTAGATCTGTAAGATTAAACATGACAATTCATGAAGGGACTTCAGCGAATAAGCCTCCTTTGTTTGATGGAACAAATTTTTCCTTTTGGAAGGTTAGAATGAGAACATACCTAATGGACTTAGGTGTTGATGTTTGGGATGTAGTAGAGATTGGATACATAAAGCCTGTTGTGCTAGATTCCAAGGATGATAAGTTATAATTTAGCTTTAATGCTAAGGGATGAATGCTATCTTGAATGGACTTGTAGAAGCCGAGTTTGTAAAGGTGATGCATCTTCAAACTGCCAAAGAAATGTGGGATAAACTTATTAGCAGCTATGAAGGAAATGAGAAAGTAAAAGATGCCAAACTTCAAACATTTAGGTTGAAGTTTGAACAACTAAAGATGAATGAAGATGAAACAGTTAGCAAGTATTTTTTAAGAATTGAAGAACTTTTGAATGCCATGAAGGGTCTTGGTGAGAAGATTAAAGATTCAATTTTAGTTCAGAAGATTTTAAGATCTTTGCTTGATAAATTTAATCCAAAAGTATCTGCAATAGAGGAACTAAATGATCTTGAAAATCTATCCATTGATCAACTCCTAGGAACATTAACTGTATATGAAATGAGAATCAACAAAGATAAATCCATTACTAGAGAAGCATCTTTTAAAGCAGACAAGAATATTGATTCAAATTTAGATGATATTGAGGAAAAATTTGTGAGAAGGTTAAAGAAAGGATCTAGAAAATACAAAGGTAATATGCCCTTCAAATGTTTCAATTGTGGTAAGATAGGTCATTTCTCAAATAAGTGTCCACATAAGAAGAAGGACCAGAACACTGAAGGTGAAGAGAAGCACAAATCTAAAGGATTTGATAAAAATAAAAGTTTGTGTAAACAATGATGACTCCTCGGAAGACACCGATAGTGACTCTTCCTGTGAATATAAGGTAAATGACTTCATGCTTATGGCCAAAGAGGATTATGATAATAAAATCACAGGCAGTGATGATAATGATGAAGAAGTTGTGGTTGAATTGGAAAGAGAGTTGATCAGCGCTTTGGAAGAGATTGACAGACTCAGACTTAAGAAGAGAAAGAAAAAACAATTGTTGATACAGTTCAAGAAAGGCACTAAAAAAACTGATGAAGACTTTTCCCTGCTAAAAGTGGAATTAGAAGAGGCAAAGAAAATCGAGGACATTCTGAAACATCAGTTATTAGAAAAGAAGGCAAGAACTGAAGCCCTGGAAGAAGAAGTAGTGAAAACTAGGAAAGAGTTGGAGAAGTTTCAAGCCTTGTACCATCAGAATATGTCAAGTATCAAAGCCTCAGAAGGATTATCCACCATTCTGAATCAACAAAGGAATCCAAAGTTTAAAACAGGTTTGGGTTATGAAGAGGGATCAAGTAGTGGTCAGCCAAGAAATAAAGAACCCATCAAGTTTGTCAAATCTACAACCAATGACAACAAAAAACCTGCAGAAACAAAGGAGGACAATCAGCCGCCCAGGAGGAGTAAAGAAAAAGGTGCCAGGACTGAATCTGTAGAACAAATAAATAATACACTCCCTTCTCAAGGAAATCATCAGCATGGAATAAATCGAACCTGCTCAAAGAAGAGAACCATTTTCGAGGTACCAAGTATTTTTCTATGGATATTGTTTTTTTTGTTCTAACGTTGGTCACAAAGTTGTAAATTGTTCTTTAAAATTTAGATATGAGCAAGCAAGACATTCAAGGTATAGATATCTGTCACAACAAAGAATGAGACACCCAAGTAAAAAACCTACACAGATTGAAAATCACTTGATGGATGGGAAAAGGACATAGGTTAAGCATAAAAATCATTATGACTCTTTAATCAACGAACCAGAATGTTACATCTGACATAACTATGGACATAAAGTTGTTGATTGTCGCTTAAGAAACTATAAGCCAGATCTGAATCCTGCTACTGAAAATTTCAAGGTTTGGAAGAAGAAAGAAGATCACCATTGTGGATTAGTGTTATCAGCCCAAAGACAAAACAATCCTTGGTATATTGACAGTGGATGTTCCAAACATATGACTAGAGACAAAAGTAAGTTTCTAACTCTAAGTGAAAGAAAATCAGGGAATGTAACTTTTGGAAATGATGCACCAGGAAAAATAAAAGGTAAAGGAATGGTAAGTTTGAGTAACGGAAAAGGGAATTCTCAAGATGTGTTGTTTGTAGAAGTTCTGAAACTTAATCTGCTTAGTGTTAGTCAAGTTTGTGACCGAGGATGTGAAGTCGTTTTTACTTCTAAAGATTGTAGAATAAAATCTGTGAATTGAGGACAGCTAGTTGCAAAAGGGATAAGAACAGAAAACAATGTCTATGTGTTAAAAGAAGAAAAAGAAGAATGCCACTTAAGAAAATATGATGAAAGTTGGTTGTGGCATAGGAAACTTGGACACCTAAATTTTGATCATATAATCAAGTTCAGAAACAATGGGGCAGTAAAATATCTTTCGAAGATATCAAAGCCATACGACTCTGTTTGTAAACCTTGCCAAATAGGAAAACTTACTCGCACTCAGTTCAAATCTAAAAACTTTCCTTCAACAGAAAAACCTCTCCAGTTAGTACATATGGATTTATGTGGACCATCA
>JZKD02S2171413.1:105420-131259 GCA_000966675.3 Picea glauca
AATTCCAAGGACTCCACAGCAAAATGGAGTTGTTGAGAGGCAGAATAGATCAGTACAACAAATGGCAAGATCAATGATGAATGAAAGGAACATACCTTAGACATATTGGGTGGAAGCAATTCATACAACTTTTTATATCCTTAACAAAGCTCACCTTAGGCCACACAGTGACAAGACTCCTTATGAACTATGGTTTGGAAGACCTGCTTCAATCAAGCATTTTAAAGTCTTTGGGAGTAAATGTTATATCAAGAACAATGATGAAAATATTGGCAAATATGATGACAGGGTTGATGAAGGTATCTTCTTGGGTTATGCTACAAACAGTAAAGGGTACAGATGTTACAATAAGAGGCTGCATAAACTAATTGATTGTATAGACATAAAAGTTGATGAAGAAATCCCGGTCATAAATGTAAGTAGTGCTGAACCAAGCACAGAAGATATAGTTGAAGATGAAAATGAACAGGTGCAAGGATCAGAAAGAGAAGAATATGAATAAGATGTAGATACAAATACTCAGGCTGACATAAATTAGCAGAAAGAAACAAACTCACCTCTCATAATTGTTAGAAAGAATCATCCTAAAAATCAGATAATTGGGGATATAAATAAAGGAGTTCAGACAAGAAGGAAATTGATAAAAGACTCAGAACAATATCATGTTGCTTTTTTATCTATGATTGAACCTAAAAAATTTGATGAAGCCATCTAGCATGATGATTGGATTAGAGCTATGAATGAAGAGCTTGATCATATTGAGAAGAACAATACTTGGGAGCTTGTCCCTAGACCTCAAGATAAGAATGTAATAGGTTCCAAATGGGTGTTCAAAAATAAAATGAATGAAAAAGGACAAGTTGTTAGAAATAAATCCAGATTGGTCTGTAAAGGGTATGCACAAGTTGAAGGTCAGGACTTTGATGAAACTTTTTCACCAGTGGCAAGATTGGAATCCATCATAATGTTCCTTGCATATTCATGCCATAAGAACTTTAAAGTGTATCATATGGATGTTAAGTCAACTTTTCTTAATGGAGATCTAGAGGAAGAAGTATATATGGAGCAACCTAAAGGATTCACATTGACGGATAATCCTAATTATGTTTTCAAGCTGAAGAAGGCCTTATATGGACTGAAAAAAGCACCACGAGCTTGGTATTATAGACTGGACAAATTTTTTCAAGACAAAGGGTTCAAGAAAGGTACTGTTGACAGAAATATCTACATTAAGTCTAAAGGTGATAATCTACTAGTTGTTTTGGTTTATGTAGATGATATTATTTTTGGTTGTACTAATGAATCATCTATCTAGTGGTTTGCTAACTCTATGCAAACATATTTTGAGATGTCCATGATAGGAGAACTGTTATATTTTCTTGGTTTACAAGTAAATGAAAGTTCTGTAGAAATATTTATCTCTCAAGGAAAATATTTGAAAGAGATGTTAAAGAAATTTCAGATGGAGGATTCCTCTCTTGTTAGTACACCTATGGTGGCTGGTTGCAAGCTCAGTAAAGATGATATGTCACCTAATGTTGATCAAAGGACATACCGATCAATGATAGGCAGTCTTTTTTACATCACAACATCCCGTCCTGATATAATGCAAGTTGTTGGAATGGTAGGTCGTTATCAATCATCTCCTAAACAAAGTCACTTGGTAGTTGTCACAAGGATATTCAAATACTTGAAGGGAACAATGACTTATGGTCTGTGGTATCCCGGAAATTAGAATTTTCAGTTAACTTCTTATTCAGATGCAGATTGGGAAAAATGTGTTGATGAGAGAAAAAGCACCAGTGGAGGAGCATTCTTTCTAGGTGACTCATTAGTAGCATGGCTTAGTAAAAAGAAAGGATCTATTTCCTTATCAACTACAGAAGCAGAGTACATTGTTGTTGCTACTTGTTGCACTCAGATTTTGTGGATGATCCAAACTCTTGCAGATTTGAAGGTAAACTATACTGATCCAATTACAATTCACTATGATAACACAAGTGCCATTAGTGTCTCCAAGAATCATGTTCTTCATTCCAAGACTAAGCATATTCCAATAAAATACCATTTTCTCAGAGAACAAGTTACAAACAGAATTGTTCAGCTGAATTATATTTCTTCCACGGAACAAATTGCTGATATCTTTACTAAACCGTTAGCAGCAACCCCTTTTGGATATCTTCATCAAAAGTTGGGGGTTATAACTTCTTTCGTTTAAACTGGTCACCTGGTCAGGGGGAGTACTTATTGAATATCTGTTGTATTTCTAAGTTACTCATAGTTGACAGGGGGAGTATGTACTACAACAGCTTAGGGGGAGCATGTTTCTTCTTTGGCATTGATGTCAAATGGGGAGAAAGTGTGGTAAATTTCAAGGATGCTACAATGGTATAGTTGCATGTTTTTCAAGGGGTTGCCATCAATGCCAAAGGGGGAGATTGTTGGCATTTTTTTAGACAGAGGCAGAGTATGTGTGTTTTTCATTGATGGTGAAGATCAGCACGATCAGTAGCATAGATGCGTGTTTGTCATTGATGGTGAATATCAGCATGATCAGTAGCTTAGCGATAATGGCAAGATCAGTAGTGTAAGATCAGAAGGAGGAAAATATTCAAAGAACAACAAAGGTTTCATTTTGGAGTTTTGCAGATTGAGAAATCCAAAGGAAAAAGGTTTGAACTCACGATATGCGAAATCGCGATAACAATCCTAACCGTTGGAGTCATAGGACACGTGGCAAGCGATTGGACTTTCGCTGACTTGCACATTGGAGGAGTCAACGGAGCATGGTGTGGGAACTCGCGATATGAGAGATCATGAAAATATCTAGACCATCGAATCATCGAGATCGTGGACCCTTGATCAGGCATGACTAAGGCCCATGAAGTTGCGAAATCATGATAAGATCTTGACAGCTGATCCAAGAGGGACATGTGGCAAGGAATTAACTTTTCATTGACTAGGAAAGTCAAAGGAGCGAAGTGCTCGTTTGATTGGCGAGTGGTCATATCTCATGGTCACATTTTCAAGAGATGGAGAGAAGAGATAGAGAAGCCAATCTCTATTTCGGAGTTTGTGACATGGAGAGTCGAGAGGAATCATCACAGAATACCTGAGATGCGAAAGTGCGAAATGCGTTTTCGAATAAGACTATGGTCACATCCAGTAGTTACATCTGCAGAAGATTGAGGAAGAAGCTAGCGATGTTAAGCTCCATCTCAGAGTCTCGGTGATCACGACTTGGAGTGTCAAGACCCTTCATCACAGGAATTGTGATATGCGAGATTTCGATGAGATCTGGACCATCGGATCATTGGAGATCTTGACCGTTGATCAGGCTTGATGAAGTTCATAAGTTCATGAAATACAAAGCGCCTTTTGGCGTAGCCTGTGGTCACTGCCAGTGGTCACGTGGAGGAAGAAGCTAGCGGTGTTAAGCTCCATCTTGGAGTCTCGGAAATTGTGACTTGGAGTGTTGAGACCCTTCATCACAGGAATCGTGATATGTGAGATCGCGATGAGATCTAGATCGTCGGATCATTAGAGATCTCAACCGTTGATCAGGCTCGATGAAGTTCATAAGTTTTTGAAATACGAAGTGCCTTTTGGTGCAACCTGTGGTCACTGTCAGTGGTCATGTGAGGGGAAGAAGCTAGCGGTGCAAAGATCCATCTCGTATTTTCAGAGATCGCGACTTGGAGAGTCGAGATGCCTCATCCCCAGATCCATGAAACACGAGTCACAAAAGCACCTTCTGAATAGGCGTGTGGTCACCGCCTGAGGCCACATGTGAAAGGAAAGATGAAAGGTGCCAAAGGCACAAGGCTCAATAGGTTCATAGTGTAACTGTTAGAAATGATTGCCGGTGTCTACCAGAGGAGTCAAAGAGACTTGAGGGTGATCGCTAGAGAAGATGAAGAGTCTCGAGGAATATTCCAATGGAATGAAGACTATTCATAGAGGATATTGATAGATGTAAGACCATTGGAGCTTGGAACTGCAACAGAAGGAATGAGCTCGACTGTGACAGAGAAGACGAAGAGTCTCAACTGCTGGAGAGGCTATGGAATCTCGGCATAACACCCAATGATGATGGACGCATGGGTTTAACCACCAGAGAAGCTGAAGAGTTGCAATGATGATCAGGCAGAGCACTTGACATGGGGAGAGCATGCAGAAGCATTGTGCATATAGCATGCACAAGGTGCACAGAGACTATAAGAATGTAGAAAAAAGAAGAGATGAGTGTGTTGTTGAGAGCGATTCAGGCATGTAGAAGGAGGTAGTGTGCAGAAGCTGAAATACACAGAAGAGGAATGGTGCATTGAATGTACATGGCACACAGAGCATAAAAGGCAGAAGAACAGAAAGCACAAGGCATGTGTGCAGGAAGATAGTGAGGTAGACAGAGCAGGGAAGTGTAGCAGAACAGTGATGAGACTGGTAAGCCATTGATGAACTTTATATCACTTTAATAAGTTTCAGTAGCAAAGATTTATATTTCAAGGTGGTTGGGAGGTGTTAGGGAGGACTGTGGTTCTCATAGGTTCAAGTGGGTGCTTGAACACAGGGAGTTGTAGCTTCCATCTGGTTGCAGCTAGAGAAACCAGGGTGGCAGGGTGGTGCAAGGGATAACATTGGTTCTCTGATATACAGGTCGGTGCCTATGTAACTGGAAGTTGGTGCTTCCATCCAGTTGGTGCTGGAACTCTTAGGAAGTTGGTACTTCCATCCAGTTGGTGCTAGAACTCTTAGGGAGTTGGTGCTTCCTTCCAGTGGGTGTTAGAGAAACCAGGGAGTCGGTGCTTCCTTCTAGTGGGTGCTAGAGAATCCAAAGAGTTGGTGCTCTTAGTAAGTAGTAGCTTGCAAAACAGAGGTTGTAGCCTCTTTATGAGTTGGTGATCATAATTATGATAATGTACAGAATGTAAATATTACTTATCATATAAAGAAGAAGAGGTTTTTACCCTTTATGGGTTTCCTCAGGAAATATCTGTCTCTGTGTATCTCATATGTGTGAATGATGTTGAATGTTCTATTTCTTACTTCCCTGCATTATTGTGATCATCGTTGAGAGTTATGTAATGAATTCTAAATGAGCATAATTGTTTAAGCTCGGTAACAACTGATTCACCCCCCTCTCAGTTGTCCAACATAATCTGAATACTAGTATTGGAATTGGGGGCATGGCTCCTGCACATGCTCCATTTTTGTTTGGTGGTGCTCATATCCCACAAATGACTCCTACAGTTGGAGGCCTTCCTCCTTTTCACCCTGGGTCTAATCCTGGTCCTAATGATCTTGGATGGAATGGTCAACCTAGTGGACAAGTTGTTGCTTACAGCCCATCCTTTACACCTACCTCCTCTGCATCAATTCTGACCAACACATTTGGCATGAAAAATCTACATTTATCCTCCGGATTCACACCCGAAGGAGGTCAATTTCATACCTTGGGAAACCCCTAACCTGGAGCTACTCCGTCTGGGGGAAATTTTTACAATCCTCATCATAACGTTCCTACTGGAAGGATGCCCAACCAACCCTTCATGAATCAGTTTGAAGGAGGGTATTAAAATCTTGGACAGGTCCATGGTACATACCAGAACCCTGGATGTGTTGCGATTCCCCAACAACAATATTTCCCTGGAGCTTGGGGCCAGATGTCACAACCCTGTCTCCCTTTTCTGGCCACACTCAATCTACCATACTTATCTATATTAATGAATGACCATGTACATGATGATACGACATGGCCCCCATCCCCACCAATCTTCCTTCGGATATTCCAAAATTCGAAGGAAAGACTGGTGAGGATCATGGTGATCACGTCACTACGTTTCATCTTTGGTGCTCTTCGGATTCCCTTAACGATGATTATATTTGTTTAAGATTGTTTCAATAAACCCTCATGGGGGTTGCCGCGAAATGGTACATAGAGCTACCAGGGGGGACGTACAGAACTTTTAATCAGATGGTTTTAGTCTTCCTCAACCACTTCTAATTGCTAGTTCATTATGATGTTGGCATAGAACTTCTGTCGGCCTTCTGTCCAGACAAAGACACCCATATCTCAGATCACATCCATGAGTGGCGTAGACGGAAGAGGTTGATCAAGGCTTACATACCTCAGGAATTTTTTCTAGAATGGTTCCTTAAGTCTCTACAGTCGTATATTTTGAAGGATGTTTGTACATCTGGGGTTACATCTAAGGAAGAAGCGATTTTTAAATCCCAACAGTTAGATCTTATATATGCTCAGTCTGCGCCATTCGGTGCCCATGCAGAGATTTTTTTCTGTAGGATCGGGAGTCCCTTATAGCTAAAACATGACTTTACATTTGAGCCTCATTTCTTACTCATAAGCATGTTGACTTATATCTAGCAGGACTCCTAATGAGTCTGGTTTAAGCTCTTTTTTTACTCTCAAAAAGAGAAAAGATTTACGAGTGAGCTTGTCTCTTTCACACTCGTAAATTGGATTTGAAAGGACATCTATTTGGTGTAAGTTTATCCCTTTTTCAAACCAAGTAGACTAAGATTACAAAAAAGGACATTTTTTGGCGTTAAGTTGTAATTGCATCTAATTCTCTTTCTTACAGTATTGAGCCTATTGTCGGTTCTCTCTTTTGCATTATAAGCCTATCACCTCGGAAGTTTTCATCATCATCCAAGTAGAGCCTTTATATCCTTTGCAGCTTGACACCCTATACCCAAGAGAAAACATTCCCCCGAGTTTTCATCTCCTACATGCACCTCTTTGCATTGAGAATAGGTATGTTCCACTGCTGGAACTAGTTTCTTACTTGCAACACTCGTTTACTCCTTTGTATCATAGCATTCATTTGACTATGAAATAACAAAAAAAGATGAGCGAGAAAAGAATATTATCTTATATTGGCAGCAGTCGTGTCACCTTTGAACAGAGCACAAAACTTTTGAGTCCACTTGTCATCAAAATTTTGGATTTAGCATGACCTTAGGAAGTTGAGCTCGTTACTTAGAGTTTACTCCCTCGACTGGTTACTCTTCTAGTCCCTATGGAGAGTTTGATTGGTGCTTCCTGCATCACAAAGTTTCATCATTGAGTCTATGCTTCCAGAGTCTTCCATATGTCTCATGCTCTTGTTCAAAGGATGTTTATCAACCTGTGTCATCCATTCCTCAGAACTCTTGACTTTGCATGTCGACCATACCCTCAGTGTGTCTCAGAGTTACATGAAGTTGTAGTCCTACCTTACACCTTGGTCCTACTTTCATCATTTGTAGGTAACCTTCAACCCAACAGTCGACATTTCATCATTGGTTGTTGACTAGGGGGTTTCCCTTGTGTTCGAAGACAATAAATCTATTCACACATTGGGATTCGTGCAGTGTCTTGGATTCCATTATCCTTATTGGTGGTTTTCTCAACTTTGTCAGTAGTTTTCCTTATTGGCTTCTATTCAAGGGGTATTTTTCGTGTACCACTTGCATCTGGAAAACGTGAAAGAGGCACAGGGTTGTTGGTTCATGAAAATGTTCTTCGTCTGATTTCCTCCAAATCATCAAGCTCCTGCTTTGTACCTCATGTTGAATGATGAGAGATGCCTCAATGCTCTCCTTTCAGCGGGTCTCCTTCCATCGACTTCAGCCCATCTATTCTGGAAACGAGACCTAGAGTCCTATGAGTACCTAGAGGCTTGCAGTCATTAGTGGAATGTTCTCCCACCATCGACAGTTGGGAATACATCAATGTCCCCCAATCGATGGATTATTCAAGTGTTCGACCTCGACACCTTTATTCACACTTGTAATAATTTACTCGGTGCCTTGATACCTACTTTAATTATCAGTAGGTTATCTCATGTTTGTTAACGATATACCTTAATGATCGATAATCAAATGAAGTCTCATTGTGTTCGACCTCAAATCCTTTATTCACATGATGTAGACTTGCACCTTTGGCGGATCGTGTAGAAGACTTAAAGACATCAGTTCATAGTCGCATCTTTCCTAAGTTGTTTCTATCTTTCATTGGACCAATACCTATTTGAATTCAGTGATCATGGGAGATCAGATTGTACTCCATTGTATACATATATCTTCAGATTGATTTTGAGACTAGTTTTACTCAACCTTGTTCGTGACTATGATAGCCTTTGGCATGTAGCCACCTTTGTATTTCCTATTCATGGACATGAACAGTTGTTTGGTATATTTTCACATGGATCTGCAATGTAATTCAAATTGGCAGCCATGTGCACAAAGTCAGTACAGATTGTAATATTCTCATGAGAAACTAGTTCATCCAGCGGGGTCTCCATTCCTCCATTTCTGGGTATTATAATGTATTTCGGCCATCGCAAATAATCCTCTGACCTCACACATTAAGGGGCATCTGTTATAGAAATATTTGCCTCACCCTATGCAAATTTGCTCAGAAGGCATTTTTCCATTTCCCTATGGAGACTTGAAGTCCCTTTTTGCAGTTCCCAGGGATAAAAATAATATTTTTCCACATATACGTGCCCTAACTATTATAAAACATGTGTATACGTAGGTTGAACCATTACAACCCTTGTACATTAGGTTTTGTTCCCAAAATTTAAAAATGGTGTCGAGTTTCCATGTCATGTCATTAGATCCATGATCCTTGACCTTCCATATACTGGAAACCTTCTAACTCGACCCTTCAGTTCCATTTGAAGGTTATAAATGGGCCATATACAAGCTGTTGAAAAGGGGAGAAGAATTCAAATTTGAGAGCAAAGTTACTCTGGAGAAATTATTCACTTCATATTGAGTCTGCATCCCTTTATCCTTTTAAGTTTGAACACATTGTTCAGCCCCCAAGATCTTCCCTACTTGATTGAGAACCTCATTGTCTCTCTTATATGAGCTTGCCTTTTATGGAGAATTGAAGTGGTGGAGGCCCATCTAGAAGGACTTAGTTTCTCGGTTCCGAACCATGCCAACACAGAAGTTTGTAATTCATTAACTTCCACTGATAAAATTTTAATATAAATACTCTTTTATCGTCCAATTACTGTCTTGCAAATATTTGAATTTTTATTCCATGGGCATAATTGTTATGAATATTGATGGATTATGTTATTGAATGTGCTAAATTTATATTTTATCACCATATGTTTGTGTTTCTTGGTTGTTGAGGACAAGTTGTAGGTGTATTGCTTTGAGTCAAGTGCTCAACGATGGACTTCATCGAACGTCTAGACGAGGTAGGCTCTTTATCTTGTCTTGTTAGCATATTTGTTTATATAGCATACTTGAGATTAGAGTTGATTTCTGCACTCATTTCCGTCTGTTGTGGTTTACCCCATGCCATAGAGATATTTTCCTCATAACAGGAGGGGGGAAGGATAAGCAACAAGGATATTCACATTGCAACCAATCAACAATTATGATAGTAGGAGGCACCACCCCCTTGTGACTGCCCCCATTGGCAAAAGGATCATGATATGTTAGAGCTTATATGTTGTTGTACGCCACATCTCTCCACCAATGTGAGATTAGTTTTTTGTATGGAGAGTTATTATACCTTCCTAAGGATCATGATATATTAGAGCTTATATGTTGTTGTAAGCCACATCTCTCCACCAATGTGGGATTAGTTTTTTTTATGGAGAGTTATTATACCTACCTCCAGCGGGTTATTTAGCAATCGATCGCAAGTCAAAGTTAATTGATTTATTATTATTTTTTTTTGTTTTTAAAGTTTTTTTAATGTTTTTCATATATTATGTATTAAACTGAATTTTAAAAAAATAAAAAATATTTTTGAAAAAAATTAAAATTATATATCTATATTTTTCTATTGGTCAAGGACAATGAAGTGACAAATATTCCCTAGTTTGATGGGGATTTGTCAAAAAAAAAAATGAATTTAAAAATTTTAATTTTCTAAAAAATTTCATTGAGCCACTTAGATCTTGGAAGGAAAGGGAAAAATTGATGGCTATACACATTAACTCACATTAATGACGATTTGTAGGCCTTGAGATGGAATTGGTAAGAATTTTGAGTCAACGAAATCCAAGTAGAGGTTGAGTAATACGGGTAGCATTCCACTAATGCATTGTCCATCTATCACTTCACGTAAAATATCAATCTATCACTTCACGTACAATCTCTTACATAACTACACATAATTTAGCCTTTATTTATCACGTAATCATGAGCTTTTAGCCTGCAATTAATTGATTTTTCATATGAGAGATTATATGAGATGATATATGATAGATTGATATATTACAATGCTGAGTGTTCCATAAATAGAGAACATATGGTGGCCATCCATAAAGGGATGCGTCCCTTGGATAATAAATAACTATTTATTCTTATTATTACTTATTATATATATTATTTAATAATCAATAATTATATTATTAATTATTAATATAGGAGAATGTCTTCCCAATGTTGTCCAAACATCAACACTCCCTCTCAATGAGGGAGACATTCTGCATCATGCCAAGTTTGCCTTTTAAGTATACAAACTTTTCCCTAGACTCATGACACTTTTCTATCAGTGCTTGGATATGTCTCTCTCCCACCTGAATTGAGGGGAAACTCCCCCCTACGGATCTCCCTCTGAGCCAACTGACTCTCTCTGAGATCAGGCTCACTCTGGGTCTGCATGTGATAACATCTAGCATCTTGAGTCTTTATCATTCCTTGTCAAATCACAATGACTAGGACAAAGACCACACCAAGGTCGTTCACCACAGGTACACCCCTGTGAGTGAATGTCAGTCCGATGCTAACTTACGCGTGGAAAGAACCTCAAGCACCTCAAGCACCTCGAGTCCATATCATTCCTTTTCATGATCAAGGAAGTATTGTGCCTAGGACCATTTACCACAATTACACCTTTCTGATAAATGCATCCTGACTTGTAATGCATGTGCATATAGAGCCTCATAAAACATAAATATAATTACAGAAACTCTATCTTATTTACTTCTTTATTTACCAGCACAATAATATTGTTCCATCATAATAATTGACACTTTTAATAGTATAATGATGAACAACAACAACAGTATAATGATGAACAAAAACAATAGTATAATAATGAACATAATGATAATGAAAATTATTTACCTCAATCTGATGTTGAACTGAAGCTGGACTGAAGTTGATGAATCCTGCCCAAACTGATTAACCTCCCAGCTAGCTAGGAACAGCCTCTCCGTCTCCCTAGCCCCAGGATTCCCTATGTTTTCCTAGCCCTCGAGCTCAAAATTCCCAGCAACACATGCCCCTGTGAGAGTCCTCAAGTAAGATATAAGAAAAATAGATGCAGAACAGATGCAGCCCAAATGGTTTCCTCCCTTCTCCTTCTCCCTCTCCAAATTTCTCACCTTCCCATAAATTAAAAATATTACTCAACCAAAAATATGTCCCCTTCCCAAGTCCTCTCCCTTGCCTTATCTTCCTTCTCCCCCCTTATCCAACTGCCTTCACCTCATTAATCACTCAACCAACTTATCCCTCCCATAAATTGGTTCAACTACCAATAACAATTATATTATAATAAAGTCTTCATAAAATCTATTTTAATAATTCATTAAACTAATATTTATTAACCAATATTTATTATTCATGCTAATTAAAGAGTTAATTAGGGTTGTTACATACACCCACTGTTCAAGAAACTTCATCCCGAAGTTAGAGTAATTTACAATACAAGGGAAATGACACATGGTTCATACATTCATATCCAATCAACAACATTATCAGTAAACAAGAAAAAGAAAACTTACATATACTAGTGTACATGTGCAAGAAATGCATGTGTAGCTAGCACATACAAGTCTTGCGCATGTACTAATGACAATAATTATCACACTTATAGTAATTCTTGTATGTGTCCAATCCAATCAATAAGACTATTCATTTATAAAAGATAATAAACCAATTAAAATGTTCGCAAAATCCCTTAATTACAATAATTTAGCTCAACAACATTCATTTAGACAATTGTAGTTCAGTTAAGTAATTATATACATATTTTCTTTTCAGAAGGGAAAACAATAAATTCCACTATAAGGCAAATCCCCATACACTCTCAACTATTTATATTCATCCTTCCTCCCTAACTTACTTCCGTCTTCCATTCATATCCTTCCTCTGTTGGACTATCTTGGAGCGTCAACTATATTGACCTAACTCCAAATAGAACCCGTAAGAAGAAGTGTCACTCTCTTGACCAAGCTTCCCCAGCAGGCAACTGATAGTCATCATCACATGTCTAGGGGAGCGTGAGCTAACATCGTTCTCCCATGACTCCAGGTTTCAGAGGATACACAGTGGGAAATGCCTCCACCCCTCCTAATAAGACTAGGATCCACACCCTACCATGGAATATACAATGGCACTGTGTTGTTGGGAATTTTGTCATTGTATATTCATTTTTAGGCAGTCTCACCACCTGAAAAACCTGCATCGGTCCACATATCATAGCAATGCATTTGAACCCATCATAATTTCACATATAAAGATTCATACCATATTGTTTATCGATCGGTGGTCATGACATCCACTTTTATTACCATTATCATTTGGCTATTTCATAGCCCATTGACTTGCAGATTAGTCTATAACACAACTCATACATATCTATGCATCATCATCATGTAAATGTATTCGACCATAATCTCAATTCGGTATCCATGTGCCAACAACTTTAAATGTCAACATTTTCAAGTTAGAAATAGATCGCATAATATTCCCATAATTCAATCAACATTAACCGTTAATAGAATTTTCATTCACATAATAGATTGCATCATATCCATCATCATTCAAAAAACATTAAACATTCATATAATTTTCATTCACATAATAGGTCACATCATATCCATCATCATTAAAATAACATTTAAACATTCATAGAATTTTCATTCACATAATCGATTGCATAATATCCATCATCATTCAAATAGCGTCAAACATTCATAGAATTGACATTCACATAATCGATCACATCATATCCACATCATTCAAATAATGTTTAAACATTCATAGAATTTTCATTCACATAATCGATTGCATAATATCCATCATCATTCAAATAACGTTAAACATTTATAGAATTTAAATTCACATAATAGATTGCATAATATCCATCATCGTTCAAATAACGTTAAAAATTCATAGAATTGACATTCACATAATAGATTGCATAATATCCATCATCATTCAAATAACGTTAAACATTCATATAGGTTCATACGTCTTAAAAGTTCAAGTGTATCAATAACAGCTTCAAAGTGAATAGAAAATAAAGGTGATTAGGCCTCAGGTAATCCTAGTTGTCTAAGTCAAAAGGTGGCGTTACATACACCCAACCTTCGAGAAACATATTCTCGAGGTGGTCAAAAAATGAGGGATAATCTCTTGGTAATGTCTCAGCATCCTCCCAAGTAGCAAATCCTGGACTATACTTGTCCCACTGGACCTTAACTTGGTCTACCAGACGGTTCCTGAGCTTTCGGACTCTACGGTACAATATGCGTAACGGTTTTACCGTGAGGGTTCCCACGTCTGATACCTTCAATTCCTTCCAATTTAGTTTATGTGATTCGTCAACAACATAATGACGTAGAACAGATACATGAAAAACATTATGAGTTTTATGCAAGTAGGGTGGCAATACAAGACGATAGGCAACAGGTCCAATTTTCTCTTGGATTTTGAACGGTCCTATAAATCGAGGTGACAACTTTGTGCCCTTCCTGAACTGAATGGTACTCTTGTTAGGCCTGATACAAATGAAAAATTAATCTCCCACTTTATAACTTTCGTCGATCCTATGTGCATTAACATAACTTTTATGTCTATCATGTGATTCCTTTAGTCTCTGCCTAATCTAAACCACCTGTTCCTCCATCTCTTGAATCAATTCAGGCCCAACTGTCACTCAGTCTTCTAACCTTTCCCAACTCAACGGTGTTCTGCATGGCCTTCCATATAGATCTTCGTAGGGTGGCATTCCAATGGAGATATGAAAATTGTTATTGTAGGCGAACTCTACCAAAGGTAAGTACTTCTCCCAATGGGTTTGATTATCCATAACATACATCCTAAACATGTCTTCCAATACCTGATTTACTCTCTTATTTTTCCCATCTGTTTCAAGATGATAAGTTGTGCTTGAGTTCAATTGCATCCCTAATGCTAACTGCAAACTTGTCCAAAACCTCGAAGTGAATCTAGAGTCCCTATCTCAAATGACATTCTTGGGTATCGCATGCAAATGGATGACCTCACTTACAAACACGTGTGCCACATCAGTGACATCATAAGTGCCTCTAACCGGAATAAAATGAGCACTCTTGGTCAACTTATCAACTATCACAAGAATGGCATTGTGTCTATGAGATGTGAGTGGAAACCCCACAACAAAATCCATAGAAATGAATTCCCACTTGGACATAGGGACATCATGTGGTTGTAGGACACCTATCAGGTGGTGGTGGTCGACTTTTACTTGTTGACACTCTAGGCACTTGGCGACGAAATGGACTACGTCACGCTTCATGCCTACCCAGAAGAAAAGATTCTTCATGGTTGCACACATTTTATTCACACCTGGATGCACACAATAAAGTGCTCTATGGTCTTCCTTCAGTATGATGCTTTGAATATCCCCACCTTCGGGGATGTACATCCTTCCTTGATATCTTAATAGTCCATCTGCTTATAGGCTATATCCTTCATGCTTTGGATCTAATTACCTCCCACTCTGGAGGGTTGAAGTAACCTTTAAATACCAACTATCTCCAAGGAGTTGCATCAACACACGCTCCCTTAGATTGACCTTTAAGGGTACCAAGGAGAAGATACGTGGTCTCCTACTCAAGGCATCCGCGACCACATTCTCCTTTCCCTTGATGTATGAAATTCCAAAATCGTACTCACTCATAAACTCACTCCATCGCCTCTACCTAGCATTGAGATCCCTTTGAGTGAAGAGATGTTTTAAACTTTCATGATCCGTTTTGAGCTCAAAGTTTTACCCCACTAGATAGTTCCTCCAAAGTTTTAGAGATAGCATTACAGCTGCCAACTCTAAATCATGAGTATCATAAAGCTCCTCGTGTTTCTTCAACTTCCTTGATGCATACGCTATCACTCCTGCATCCTACATTAGCACGGCCCACAACCCTTGCTTCGAGGCATCCATGCAGACTGTGAAGTCTTTTTCCATATCTGGCACTCATAGAATTGGTGAACTAGTTAGTAACCTCTTAAGCTCGATGAATGCACTATCACATTCTTCTACCCATTCATACCTCACCCCCTTGCACTGCAGAGTGGTGATGGGTTTCGCTATTTTAGAGAACCCTTCCAAAAATCTCTGGTAATAACCTGCTAGCCCCATGAAGCTTCTTACCTCATGAGCATTTTTTGGCACTGGCCATTCCATAATGGCCTTTACCTTTTCTAGGTCCATAGAGATTCCTTCACCGGAAATGATATGACCTAAATAGTGAATTTCTTTCTGGAAGAAGGAACACTTAGAAAACTTTCCATACAATTTGTTCTCTCTAATGCAAGACAACACCACTCGCAAGTGTTCCTCATGTTCTCTTTCGTTCTTGGAATATATGAGGATATCATCTAGAAAGACCTGTACAAAGTAGTCTAAGTACTTCCGGAATACACCATTCATGAGGATCATGAATACTGTTGGTGCATTTGTCAAACCAAAAGGTACTACAATGAACTCGTAATTCCCAAACCGAGTTCGAAAGGCATTTTTAGGAATATCACCTTCCTTAATCCTTAACTGGTGATACCCTGATCGCAAATCAATTTTTCAGAATAGCGTTGCTCCTTTCATATGATCAAAGAGATCATCTATTTGTGGCATTAGGTACCTATTTTTCACTGTACCATGGTTCAAGTCCCTGTAATCTATACACAGATGTAAGGAACCATCCTTCTTCTTCACAAAAATTACTTGTGCACCCCAAGGAAAGAAACTAGGCCTTATTAGCACTAAGTCGAGTAGCTCTTTCAACTACGTCTGCAACTCACAAATTTTTGGTGCTGTCATCCTATATGGAGTCTTGGAAATTGGCTCTACACTAGGTTTTATCTCAATAGTAAAATCAAGCCCCCTCTTAGGAGGTAACCCTAGAAACTCTTTCGAAAAAACATCCTTAAACTCTAAAAATACTGGGTATTGATCCAAGGAGGGTACTTTCTTTTCATTCATTGCTTCCACTACATATAGTCAACATCATTGCCTCATGCACGGTTTAACCTTCATAATCGAGATAAAGCATAGAGACACCTTTCTTCATACATCGTGGATCTCTACTGGCCTTCCTTCATCGTCAACACAAAGCACCCTTTTCATGAAACAATCTACCATAGCTCAATGGGATTCTAACCAATCTATTCCAATGATTAGGTCATATGTCCCAAGAGCAGTGATGTATACCTTTAACTTGGTAGTACACGCTCCTAGTTATACTAGACAATTATCAATGCTAGGTCCTACAGCTTGTTTTTCCCCCAAATCCATCTCGACTTGTTTAAAGTCATCGTGCTCGTAGGATGCCAACCCACTCTTTTCTAATGCAGGTGGTGAAATGAAACTATCTGTAGCACCAAAATCAAATAAAATATAACATTGACATGATTTAGCGTACCCGACAACTCCACCACCATGGATTGATGTTCTGCCTGGCAATTATTAACTGCTGCATAAATCTAGTGGCTACCACTTGCTCTTCCCATCAGGGCCTTTCCTTCTTTATGCACAAATCTTTCTTGAAACTCTGGGCAGTCATGTTGGTAATGGGGTCCTCCACATCCCCAACATGTAACATGAGATGGAACCTGCGCACTGCTCTGTGATGGTCTCTGAAATGAGTTCCTTCCCCTGGAGCCCCTGCCCCTACTTGCTGCTCCCTGAGAAGTTTTTGGACCTTCCTGTGTCATTGGTGATGAGTGGGATGTTGCACTTATTGCCATTGAAATACCTGTAGCAATTATCCTAGGTGCGACTCTATTACCATAAGGAGGTGGCCTAGATCTCCCTCCCATGGAGAAGGTCCTAGGTGCCTTCCCCACAAATATTTGATGATGTGGAAAGGTCGATCTCATACCTTCATTTAAGCTCATATGTTCCTCTGCATAACATGCATTTTCAACTAGTTTCACTACTGACGATGGTTTCCACATTCGTACCATGTCCCTTATCTTAGGGTTTAACCCATAGACAAAGTGTTCTGCCTGTCGTTGATCATTATCCATGTACAAAACATTTTTTACCAACTCCATGAACCTGATATCGTACTCTTCCACAATCCTGTTTCCCTGTACTAGAGCATGAAATGTCCCACCTGTTGTTCCTCGTAGTATGCCAGCAAATATTTCCTCCTGAAACTTTCCTCAAAAAGTTCCCATGAGACGGTGTCTGGTGTAAGGTGCAACTACCTCTCCAGGTTGCCCCACCAGTTCAAGGCATTGTCCCTCAACTGAAAGATCATTATTTTTTCCTTTGATGTGGAAGCATAGTCTCTTAAGGAGAAACATTGTGTCATTCCTTCCAACCATGCCTCTGTACGTTCACTGGCACGACCCCCAGCAAACTCTGGGAGTTTGATATTTTGTAGTTCTCTAGTGATGTCCTCGAGTGGAGGCCCTCCTCCTAAATCCCTCGACGCTTTAGGGTTACCCACTCCAAATAGTGGGGGTTCCACTTTGACCCCTGCTGGCTGAAGCCCCTTTAAAGTCTCATTAATAGCCTCCAAAGAGCGCAAAATGAGAGCTAATCTAGGCGATGGTGGTGGCAGCGTCGATGTTGGCGGTCCTTGCAATGATGCCCCTCGGCCTCGATTTCCCCGAGTCCTAATCATCTGGAACAATTGAATCTGCATCAAACCAAATGCTTGTCAGGGAAGAGTCTAAGGAAATTCACATTCACGCAACTTATACTTGTAAACATAGGGTTAGGTGTAATTTTTTTTTTTTTTACTTGTCTATAAACAGACGTTACTCTCTTTAGGGTAAGTGGCTAGGTCAGGTTTAAAGCATCTAAGATCGATGTCTTTGCCTAAGTAAACTATTGACTCTCTTGCCTTGCTAGCTATGTCATCCCTATAACACACTTGATATTTATATTACTTAATAACTTTATCCATTTATTATTCCATCTCTATATAACTTCCCTTGTAAATTATACATTCGTTAGCCATAACTTGCTTTTGCTAAACTATCTTACAACGCATTCATATTATAATTATAAGTATACATTTTACACAAGCTAATTACTCTCTTTGACATAAATCTTATTATATTATATATATCACCACTTTTATTATCTTATTATTTTACTATATACTTCATATTATTAAATTATGTAAATTCTATAATCCCCTTTTGTTTTCTTTCATTTATCAAATAATATCAACTAAATAATATAATTAAACATTAATTTATTAACACTTATATATATAAAAAAAATAAAATAAAAAAAAAAACAAAATATAATTAAAAAAATAAAAATAATAAAAAAAAACATATAATAAAGATTAAAAAAAAAAAAAAAACACCCATAAAAGGATGGCACGGGGCTTGCACGAGGCCCACGTGCCTCTTCCCTAACTCTCCCCATAAGAAGATTAAACACAAAACCCTACTCTGCCTCATTCTTCTTAAATTTTTTTGTTTTTCTTTAAGGGTTCCACTCAGTGGTCCCTGAGCGGCCAAGGCTTGTTAGTGTGGCTTCATCTCTCAGGTAAGATTTATCATAATACTTGGATCTCACTGAAATCATGATGATCTGCTTGGCGTAGGGTATACTTGCTGGAGTTGAAGAGGGTGCATCCCTATGTGAGATTTTTTCTGTGGGTAAGGGTTTACGTTTTCATGAAAAAAAAGTTATTTGATGGGTGCACCCCATGATCGCCTAGCCAACCCCTTGGGTATATGACTCTCTCTCTCTCACTACATGTCCAAAAAAATCTTAGTTGAGAGTGGGAAACACAGGTTTGGTAGGTGTGTGAGAACTTATTCAACGATAATTCTTAGATCTTTTTTTTTTTGTTTTTGATTTCTGCCTGAAATTTACATTCATCATTTTTAAATTATAACCAGTGGATTTTTTTTTTTATCTAGATTTTATGGGTTCATAAATATTTGATGGTTCCTTGAATATTTGCAGGCTTAAAGGGAACAACCCTTATTTCTTTCTTTGAATCTCTTGGTGAACTCAGATTGGCGGGACAAGCCCTAAGGGTTCCCTCTGTGCATTGTTGGAAACATGGCTAAAGTGTTTGTAAGAAGGGCGACCATCTGCATGGCCGCATGCGTTGTGCATACAAACTACCTTCATGGGATCATCCCTCCATGGTTTGTGGGCCTTGCACTTGGGCACTGGGATATGTGTCGACGCGTTGTGCACCATGTTTTGGCCCATTTGGGATTCTTCCTCATGACACATCATGATGAGGTTACCCTAATGTTGTTTTGCAGTGGCATTTTTGTTGCCGTGAGCCTTCACAAAAAATGACTTCTTCTTCCACTGAGCGTTGAGTTTCTATTTTTGATGCCTTGTGACTTGCGCTTGATGCTCAGTGTTTTTGGCTGTGTGAAGGGTGATTCAACCCATGGGTGTCTCCTTGGCTCGGTATGGCTAGGGTGTCTTCCTGCTGCCGGTGATATTGGTGCTTGTTGGATTTTGGCTCTGTGAAAAAGGGCATCTATCCCTTAGGTATCGCCATGACCATGGCAGCAAAAACATGTTCCATGCCTCATAAAAAACGACCCAATAAAATAGTGCAATGGTTAGGCTCTTTGTGGGATCCCCTTTGATGACTCGATGCTAACTAGAGCGTTGGGTTTTGTTTTGGCTTAACCGAGACTTAGTATGTTATGTACATTTAATGCTTAACTCCTGGACTTAGTTAGAGATTGGGCAAAGAAATAGGGTTCCTTATGGGATCTTCCCTTGTGGCTTGGCACTAGACTCATGAGATAGGCTTTGTATATTGACTAATAACTCATAGACTTAGCTAGAGCACTTAGAGATTGGTCGCTCGGTCCCAATAATAATTTTTTTTTATAATTTGTTAGTTAGACAGATTTATGTCATCAAACCCTCACCCTCTTAGTTATATGTCTTGGTTGCAGGAAATAACTCTTACAGATAAACAAATGGCTTGAACAGGTTAACATACAGTTAGCTCAGGTGGGAAGGATATATTTCCTGCAACATTGTCTCTTCTTCACGATTTATTTAAGTTGTTCTCTTAGGGTTTCTGAGACACTTCTTGTTATTCTCTAGGGTTTTAGGTGTCATTTTTTTATTTTTATTTTTTTGCATTATTTCTACATTATTCATGGCCTTTAAGGGCTCTAAATTAAGTGTTTCAAGGGTTGTAATTAAAGGGTTTCAGGTTGCAGGTTTTCAGGGATGTTTATAGGACACATAACATATCTTTCAGTCAAGAGGATGGGTGGGTAGGTAGGCCCGTGGCCCTAGATTTTAGACTAGTGCTCTAATACCATGTGTAAGGCCTGTGCATACAGAGCCTCATAAAACATAAATATAATTACAGAAACTCTATCTTATTTACTTCTTTATTTACCAGCATAATAATATTGTTCCAGCATAATAATTGACAGTTTTAACAGTATAATGATGAACATCAACAACAGTATAATGATGAACAAAAAAAACAATATAATAATGAACATAATGATAATGAAATGTATTTACCTCAATCTGATGTTGAACTGAAGCTCAACCTGATGTTGAACTGAAGCTCGACTGAAGTTGATGAATCCTACCCAAACTGATTAACCTCCCAGCCAACTAGGAACATCCTCTCTAGCTCCCTAGCCCCAGGATTCCTTATAGTTTCCTAGCCCCCGAGATCAAAATTCCCATCAACACGTGCCCCTGTGAGATTCCTCAAGTAATTTGTAAGAAAAAAATATGCAGAACAGATGTAGCCGAAACTGTTTCCTCCCTTCTCCTTCTCCCTCTCCAAATTTCTCACCTTTCCATAAATTAAAAATATTACTCAACCAAAAAGACATCCCCTTCACGATTCCTCTCCCTTGCCTTATCTTCCTTATCCCCTCTTATCCAACCACCTTCCCCTCATTAATCACTCAACCACCTTATCCCTCCCATAAATTGGTTCAACTACCAATAACAATTATATTATAATAAAGTCTTCATAAAATAAATTTTAATAATTCATTAAACTAATATTTATTAACCAATATTTATTATTCATGCTAATTAAACAGTTAATTAGGGTTGTTACATATCTCCCTTGACTTGCAACCCAATCTAGGAGAAGGTTCACTCGATGCTTACTCGGGACATTGTATCAAAAGGTCTATCACACATGGCACTCCCATGTGGACTTATAGAGGCTACTCCCTCTAGAAACACTAGGTTCAACTCCCCATAGTGTGTGACGTCAAGGTCAAGTCCCTTGACGTGTTCTCATATGCTCTCCACAAGGGACATTGGACTATAATATCAAACCCATTTATCCCTCTCGGATAAGTGTCCTCACAAATCAACTCGACTCAGTGATAGAGGAGGACAATCTGGAGAATGTCTCGGGAAGCTGCAAACATCAACACTCCCTCTCAGTGAGGGAGGCATTCTCTACCATGCCAACTCTGTCATGGAAGTACTTGAACTTCATCCTGGTAAGGGGTTTGGTAAGAACATTAGAAACTTTCTCATCTATAGGAAGGTACTACACCAATACTACCTTCCTCTGTACCATGTATCAAATGTAATGGTACTTGATCTCAATGTCTTTCGATTTTCATGAAACACTGGATTCTCTGAGAGATTCACACAACTCTGGTTATCATAATGAATAACAGTGGAATCCAGTACATGTCCAAATAAATCTGCAAGGAGCTTGTGAAGCCACACTTCTTCTTGAACTTCCACACTCAATGCAATGTACTCTGCTTTTGCAGTGCTTAAAACCATAGAAGTTTGTTTCCTACTACACTAGGAAACCATGGCAGATCCCAAAGTGAAGAAACACCCAAAGGTTCTCTTCATGTCCACTGTGCTCCTTGCCCAATTAGAGTCATTATATCCCTACAATATCATGTCAATACTGGAAGTATATCTTAGACCATGTCCAACCATGCCTTATGGGTATCTCAACACATGATTTGTAGTAATCCATTGTGTCTGTCTCAGTTGACTCATAAACTGGCTAAGTGCACTCACTGCATAGAAAATATCTAGTTTGGTATTAACCAGATATATCAATGATCCAATTAACTGTTTGTATAGGGTCATATCAATCTCATCGGAACCGGAAGAAGGCACACTTAGTTTCTTCAAATTCATCACGATTAGTGTAGCCATGGGCTTATAGTTCAGTATCCCAAACTTCTTCAATATCTCAATGGTGTACTTCCCCTGACTTAGGAATATCTCATCAGTTCTCTACCACACCTCTAGTCCCAAGAAGTAGTGCATCATACCAAGGTCCTTCATCTCAAACTCAAAGGCCAACACATACTTGCATTCAACATTAAGGCTCTTTGTACCAGTGAGGAATAAATCATCAACGTAGAGGACCAAAATCATGAACTCACCATTAACAGTCTGGTAGTACAGGTTGGTATCAAAAACACTTTTGTTGAATCCCAAACTCATCAGGTGTCCATCAATCCTCACATACTAATCTCGAGGTGACTACTTGATTCCATATAGGGCCTTCTTCAACCTTCACACATGAGACTCCTTCTCATGTATCATGAGACCATCCGGTTGCTCGATGTATACTTATTCCTCAATCTCTCCATTAAGAAAGGTTGTCTTCACATCCATCTGATGTAGTCTCCAACACATGGATGCTGTAAGGGAAATAATCACCCGGATAGAAGTGTATCGAGAAATAGGAGAAAAATGTCTCCTCCTAATCTCTTCCCTCCACCTGAGAGAATCCTCTAGAAAAAAATCTCTCTTTGTGCTTCTCGATGCTCTCGTTAGTTGTGTGTTTGATCTTATGGATCCACTTGGAAGTCACTATAGACTTCCCCTGAGGTCTTGAAGCAATATCCCACACATCAATCTCCATGATGGACTAATACTCTTCCATAATGGCATCTCTCCATACTGGATGACTAGTTTCCTCCTCAAAGGTAGCATCTCTGCTCACCTCAATTTTTCTCTTAGCAGGGATGTAGATTCGGTATGCCTTCGAAGACTCAATGTACCCTTTCTTCTTGAAGGTTCTATCTTGGTCCTTTTCTCCTTGGGTACATGAATGTATTCTGGACACCCATATATTCTGAAGTTTCCAACCTCATGCTTCACTCCGATGAAGACCTCCTCATGAGTCATGTTCCTCAAATTATTATGAGGACTTATGTTTTGAACATACACTGCAGTCATGGATGCCTCTATCCATAGAAACATATGTAAATGTTGATCATGAATCATCGCCTTGACTGCCTCAACAATATATCTGTTCTATCTCTCTATGACCCCATTCTATTGAGGGTTTTAAGGAATGGTGTACTCCCTCTTGATCCCCGCCTCAATGTAGAAATCATTGAAATCTTAGGAGGTGTATTCTCCTATATTATGTGATCTCAACACTTTGATCTTCTTTCTGGTCATGTTTTTGACCCGTTCTCTGTACTCCTGAAATCTAGAAAGGACTCCATCCTTGGTCTTCAAGAATTAAATCCAAGTCTTCCAAGAGTGTTCATCAATGAATATCACATAGTATAGGTATACACTCAAGGAAGAAACTATCATGGTGTTGAGTACATTTTTATGCCTCCTTTTTACTCTATAAACTATACTTTTGCCTCCATAACCATCCATTTTGCCTCCATTTCATTCCATATTTTCCATAAAACATCTTATGCAAGGCACATTTATCATTCTTTAGCTTAAGAATTGATTTTTCTAATTTTTGGCATTAAAATTGAAAATTTATCAGAAATTACAGGATTTGACTAAATCCCATAATTTCTCCTAGGTTCGTGTACTTGCAGGATAGCTGGGTGAAATTTGAGACTTGGGTCATGATCCTTGATGTACAAGGATGGATGATGAGCTATCAGCTTCGATATCTGAGCCTTCAAGGTGTATGGTCAACGTTGGTCAAACAGGGCCACTTCAGCAGAAAATACCCTGTTTTAGTCTAAAATCTTGGACAGTTTTAGATTTTCTTGGGATTTGTTCATATTTTATGGATCTGAAGGGGGTATTCGACCTTCCTAGCATATATTATGGATCTGATAATGATATTTAGGATATTTATTAGCATTATTAGTTTCAAACTCTTGTATAAATACTCTAAAGCATAGACTACTATGACACCTTTTGGATGTGAATGAAGAAACTTTGGAATTTGCAATCTTGAAGATCAGTTCTGCATTTTGTTATTGATATTGTTTATTATATGATGATGTGAATGCTGCTGGAAGTTCCTTCTTAGCTGAGACAACTCAAGTGTACAAGTGAAGCATTGGAGGGCCCCCTTTGCCAAACTAGTACACTCTTCCTTTATATTCTTTTCAAGTAATCTTTGATACATATTTTGGATCAGATCTTGCTATAGATGAGTTTATTCTTTGTTGTAGTTAGATGAATTCCATAGTTAAATAATATGCATAATGTTTCTAATCCTTACTCATGTTGTGAATGATTTATTGAATAAGAATTCAATGTGTGGTTTGCTTTCAAGCATTAGGACAGTCATGAATGCTTTTTGAGTTATTTACGCTTTCAGTACTTTTGATTTAACAAGAATTAGTGATAATTGCTAAAGAATGAAAGGAGACAATGAATGCATCTCTTGAATAAGAGTTTTGTCTTTCTAAGCATTAATAAGCCTTAGAACTAGTTCAAATATCTTTTTGAATGCTTACTGTTAACACTCTTTAGGAAAACATTTGTTGATTACTATCATGAGATCTATGAATTGGACTTCTGAACAGAAGCTTAGCATCTCTTTCATATTCATCTTTTAGAACAAGTTTTGGTTTATTCTCATTTAAAGATAAATGTTATCTCTAAATCCATACATTTTGGATGTACCTCTAAGTTGTACAAACACCAGATTGATAATCATTTGCACTCTAATTTACATCAGTAGATTGGAGCCTAACATTTTGGCACCGTTGTCGGGGAGGTACATTTGGAGATAGGATTAGAAAACTCATAGGCAGATTTTTATTTAAAAAAATATTAAAAAAAACACACAGAATAGAATTAACTTTAAGTTATGTTTCTTTATGTCTAAACTTAGGGATGATAAAGGCGGATTTTTAAAACAAAACCCCCCAAAAACTAATCAACCATCTATAGGAGCAGGAACATCTACAACTGAAAAATATGAATCTACCACACCAACTGCTGGAAAAATCACTTTGGAAGAATTAGAAGAAAAACAATGTTCAGGACAAAGGTTAACTCTCATAGAAAGACAAGTTCTATTGGCTCATGAAGTAAAGAAGAAACAAAAACAATAAGAAATATCTTCTGTAGGAAAGCAAAAAGAAAAGCAAACTATTTTTGAACAAATAGGACAACCTCTTTTTCCAACAGAAATATCTGACTGTACAACAGAAAACTTCTTTGCAATGTCAGAAACTGGTAAACAAGAAAGGGAGAGAATGGAAAGGGAATTAGAAAGGAAAAGAAATGAAGAAAGAGGAAGGAAAGAACAAGAGGATAGAGAATAACATTGAGAAGAAACACGAGGAGGAGGAAATGATGAAGAGGAGGAAGAAGAACATACTACATTTGCATTTCCTATAGTTGATACACCAACTCTTTTAGGAGATGACATAAAAATG
>JZKD02S2171413.1:133203-172268 GCA_000966675.3 Picea glauca
AAATTTTAGTAAAATAGCTTTGCCATTATTCAAATTACTTGCAAAAGATGTACATTTTCATTGGAATACTAATTGTCAAAATGCCTTTCAGAAACTCAAAGACAAGCTATCAACAGCGCCTATCTTAAGAGGCCCTAATTGGGCTTTGCCATTTCACATCTCTATAGATGCATCAAATACTGAAATAGGGGCATCATTGGGTCAAAAGGAAAATCTTATGACTTATGCTATTTATTTAGTTAGCAAAAATTTAACCCTGCAGAGTTGAATTACACAGTCACAGAGAAAGAAATGTTGGCAGTAGTACATGTTGTGAATAAATTTCGTCACTAAATCACTGGTTATGAAGTCTTTATCCATACAGATCATTCTGCCATAAAATATCTCATGAACAAACCTATTACTAATGGCAGGATAACAAGATGGTTGTTATTGATGCAGGAATTCAACATYAYAGTCTTGAATAGACCTGGAAAGGAAAATCAAGTGGYTGATTTCYTATCTCGATTAAAAACCTCTGGTGAGATTGTTCCTGTCTCAAATAATTTTCCTGATGAGCACCTATTTGCAATTTTAGTTATAACTCCATGGTATGCTGATATAGCCAACTATTTATCATCAGGGATGTTACCTCGTTCTCTCACATCTAAAGAAAAGAAAAAGATAATTAAACAAAGTGCTAGATACACATGGATTGATGGAGATCTCTTTTATACAGGATATGATCTCATAATTAGAATATGTGTAAGACAAGATGAGATTTTAGAAATATTAAAAGCTTGCCATGATGAACCTTGTGGTGGTCGTTTTGCAAATAAGAGGACAGTATACAAAATACTCAATTTAGGGTATTATTGGCCATCCATATTCAAAGATTCCAAGAAATATGTTTGAAGTTGTGATAGATGCCAAACGATGGGAAAGCCACTTCCAACCGATGAGATTCCCCTCAAACCACAAGTTCACATTGAGCCATTTGAAAAATGGGCTCTTGATTTCATTGGTCCAATAAATCCTCCATCAAAAGGGAAGCAGTACATCTTGATATGTATTGATTATGTTACAAAGTGGGTGGAAGCCAAGGAATTAGTGAGAGCCACAGAACAGTCAGTGGTCAACTTCCTATTTGAAGAAATATTTGTCAGATTTGGAGTACCCTGAGAGATTGTAACGGACCAAGGGGCACAGTTTACTTCTAAAATAGTGAAAGACTTAGCAAGCAAATATCAGATCAAGCATCAAAAATCTACACCCTATCATCCATAAGCAAATGGACAGGTGTAATCTGCTAACAAAACTTTAGAAGCAATCATGACCAAGATAGTCCAAATACATAGAAAAGATTGGTCAGACAAGCTTCAAGAATCATTATGGGCATACAGAATCACCTATAAAAATAGTATTGGGTTCACTCCTTATCAGTTGGTCTATGGTAAGCAAGTTTTGTTACCTATAGAATTTCAAATTCATAGCTTTAAACTAGCTGTTGATTTAGGAATAGATCTTTTCGAAGCACAAAAAGAAAGGATCATGCAATTAAATCAATTGGATGAGATGAGACAGGCAGCAGTTGAACACAACATTTTGATACAACAGCAAAGGGCACATTGGCATGATAAGTACATCAAGAAGAAACAATTCAAAGTAGGAGACTGGGCTTTGTTATTTGATTCAAAATTCAAAGATTTCAAAGCTAAATTTACCACTCATTGGCTTGGTCCATATGAGATTGCAAAGGTATATGACAATGGCTCAGTCAAACTTCAAACAATAGATGATGAGGCAAGCTCATTCATAGTCAATGGACATAGACTAAGGCTCTACAATAAGCCTGTAAACAAGGAAGACTTTCTACAGAAGATATCTCAACAGAATGAGATGGAAGTGTTGGACAGACAAAATCATGTGTCTCCTTCACATTCTCCTTAAAAATAAAAATAAAAATATAATAAAATATATATATATATAAAGGGAGTTTAATTGTGAAAATCCAAGAAACTGGCACAATATAAACTCGAATTTTCATTGGAAAACCAAGTAAAATTGGCCAATCAAAATTATACAAAAATATTTTCATTATTAACTTCTAGTTTCATTTTACAGCTTCAAAAGTTTTGCAAATTTTTATCTCCAAGACTTGAGGACAAGTCAATAAATAAGGCTGAGGTGGATAAGGTATACATTTTTGAAAATTCTTTGAAAACCTTTCAAGCCTTCTACAGATGACAACATGCATTTCAAAAAGGGACTTCATCCAGCAGAGGGACCTGAGAAGAGTATCAATTCCATTCAGCAGGGGGGCCTGAGAAGAGTATCAATTCCATTCAACAGAGGGACCTAAGAAGACTATCAATTCCATTCAGCAGAGGGACCTGAGAAGAATATTAATTTCATTTAGTAGAGGGACCTGAGATACCAAGCAAAATAAATACAAGAGGAAATTTATCAAAATTGAAGACTTACAGCAACATTACAGCCAGCTTCAATGAGGCAAACACAATGAGCAAACAAGTTAGTATATATTTTCCTTTTTAATGCTTTAAATTTGGAAAATTCTTCATAAGCTAAGCAATGATAAATATCCTATATTCCCCTTTCCCTACATCATATTTTCATCACTCCATTTTCATATACCCTCGAAATCATCAAGAATGGTACTCAAAGGAACCAATTTTGGTTTTCAAGGGAGTTATAAGGAAAGGATCAGGTTTCAAATTCAAACACATTGTTTTTGAGCTGTAAAATGCTCTGTTTATGAAGACATAAGTTTCATACACACATACTAAATTGTTGTTTGCATAAATAAAAGGTTGTTTGCATACACATTTAAAAAAGGGGTCATAAGAAGAAGGTTTTAAGCATGACAAAGGGATGGTTACTCAAGGAAACAAATTAAGGAGTTATAAGTCAAGTGAACACATTTTCTTAAAAAAAAAAAAAACATTTCTTATGATGATTACAAGGAACAGGGAAAGTACAAAGGTACAAATACAACATCACCTTCAGCCATGATCGTTGTACAAACCCATTTTTAAAAAAAATGATAAAATCCCTAGTCTAAATTTCCTCCACAACGATTTTTCTCCCTTCCTAAAAAGTGTTACGACTCAAACTTTTTTCATGTGTTGTGTCTCACTTGAGCACTTCTTAGAATCGAACTGCCGACGCACTCCTGTGTATACTTACCTCCATTTCAAAAATGCATGCTCTGTTTCAAAAATGCCAGTGCCATTCCAAACAAAGAATCCCTATGTTCTAGCAAATTGATCCCTCCTAGGCCTTCCTATCCCGAAATCTCTGATAAATAACGAATTGTATGTTGACAATTTCATTGTCAACATACAACATTCTCGCCCTGTGAAAGAAAATGTGGAAGTCAAAGGATATGCATGGTGAGCAAAGGAAAGAGAACATATTCAAGTAGGAGTCGTCCAGTGAAAGGTAAGTTCGAACTCAAATAATTGTAAGCTAAGTGAAAAATTTGACTTCCTGAAGTACATTTTGAGAACGAAACAGTTCATTTCTAGCAGAGGCTGATTGTAAGAAGGAAAATTGAGTTGGGATTCAAAAAGAAGCCTGAATTTTTTTATCGAATTACCAGGTATGCCCTTGCATCAAAAGTTTTATGATTGAAGAACAGAGAGCAGTTTAAAAATTTGAAAAATATGAGATTTTCTTTGTTTTTGAATAGAAAAATCTTATTGAAGACCATTCACAGAATTAAATCCAAACAGAGTCTGCAAGTTTAAAAATCTTGGTCAAAACAATTGCAGGGTTGAAACTTTTGACAAGGATAGACTTCCTTTTTATAAACAGTGGAAATATTTTAGGGTCTTTAAAAAAAAAAATTGGAAGAATGGTGTCTAGATATGAACCAGAGAAGCTTGATACATCATAAATTCATAAGGATTGTATACAAATTCTTGAGCAAAAACAGTGGATAGATTTCTTTAAGAAATTTGATGGATATTATGAGGAAGTTGCCTTAGAATTTGCTCAATCATTTGATGGGGAAAGGTCTATTGTTGGAAACATTACTATTAGAATCTCTAAATATATAATTGCACATGTCACTGGACTTCCTCAAACAGGTGAAAGATATTTCAAAACTAAGCATTTTAAAGATAAATCATGGACATCTTTTATTTCCAGATCTAGGGTGGCAGCAGTCAATTGGAAGAAGGGAATCCCAAGGAGTTGGTTGATTGATCCTTGGTATGAATTAGCATATCTCATATAAAAGTTTATAACTTGTGAGAGAAGATTTAGCATCATCTACCTATATAACATTAAGTTGCTACAGCATTTAAAAGGTGACTGTGAAATTAACATGCCTTATTTTCTACTGCAAATCCTTTCTAAGATGGCTAAGGCCATCCAAAAACAAGGGAGGAATACAAAAAAAGTCTATATCATTGTGGCTTTATTAAAATGATCATCATACATGAACTATAGAAGCAGAACTTGACTTGGTAGCAGTTTATCATTGAAAATGGTTTTGAAACAATAAAGGAGGAAGAAAAAAAAGGAACAAATCTTGGTTGTGACCGATGATGAGGAAGAAATACAGAACCCCAAGGAAACAATCTCAAAACCGCCTATGGGGAGGAGAAGAACAAGAAGCTCCAAAAGCAAAACAAATTAATCTCCAAGCAGGCCTATAAGTGGTTTTCACAGAAGAAAACATATAAAGAAAAGTATCAAAGAATGAAAGCTCTTCATACAACTCAGGTTAATGTGGAGACATTATTGCAGGTAGTAGAGGTGGCAGAAGATCATTGACAGAGGTTCAAGAACATTTTTGTGCATGAGGACATGCAAAGTCTTCCTCTTGGGGGAGATGTTGAGTACATTTTTATGCTTCCTTTTTACTCTATAAATTATACTTTTGCCTCCATAACCATCCATTTTGCCTCCATTTCATTCCATATTTTCCATAAAACAGCTTATGCAAGGTACATTTATCATTCTTTAGCTTAAGAATTGATTTTTCTAATTTTTGGCATTAAAATTGAAAATTTATCAGAAATTACAAGATTTGACTAAATCCCGTAATTGCTCCTAGGTTCGTGTACTTGCAAGACAGTTGGGCGAAATCTGAGACTTGGGTCATGATCCTTGATGTACAAGGATGGATGATGAGCTAACAGCTTTGATATCTGAGCCTTCCAAGTGTTTGGTCAACGTTGGTCAAACAGGGCAACTTCAGCAGAAAATACCATGTTTTAGTCTAAAATCTTGGACAATTTTAGATTTTCTTAGGATTTGTTCATATTTTATGGATCTGAAGGGGGTATTCGACCTTCCTAGCATATATTATGGATCTGATCATTATCTTTAGGAGATTTATTAGCATTATTAGTTTCAAACTCTTGTATAAATACTCTAAAGCATAGACTAGTATGACACCTTTTGGATGTGAATGAAGAAACTTTGGAATTTGCAATCTTGAAGATCAGTTCTGCATTTTGTTCTTGATATTGTTTATGATATGATGATGTGAATGTTGTTGGAATCTCCTTATTAGCTAAGACAACTCAAGTGTACAAGTGAAGCATTAGAGGGCCCCCTTTGCCAAACTAGTACACTCTTCCTTTATATTCTTTTCAAGTAATCTTTGATACATGTTTTGGATCAGATCTTGTTGTAGATGAGTTTATTATTTCTTGTAGTTAGATGAATTCCATAGTTAAATAGTATGCTTAATGTTTCTAAGCCTTACTCATGTTGTGAATGATTTCTTGAATAAGAATTCAATGTGTGGTTTGCTTTCAAGCATTAGGACAATCATGAATGCTTTTTGAGTTATTTACGCTTTCAGTACTTTTGATTTAACAAGAATTGGTGATAATTGATAATGAATGAAAGGAGACAATTAATGCATCTCTTGAATAAGAGTTTTGTCTTTCTAAACATTAATAAGCCTTAGAACTAGTTCGAATATCTTTTTGAATGCTTATTATTAACACTCTTTAGGAAAACATTTGTTGATTACTGTCATGAGATCTATGAATTGGACTTCTGAACAGAAGCTTAGCATCTCTTTCATATTCATCTTTTAGAACAAGTTTTGGTTTATTCTCATTTAAAGATAAAAGTTATCTCTAAATCCATACATTTTGGATGTACCTCTAAGTCTTACAAACACCGGATTGACAATCATTTGCACTCTAATTTACATCAGTAGATTGGAGCCTAACACATGGGTCCAGATAATACTGTATGAACCAATTCTAAGATCCACTTGGATCTATTGTCACTGCTCGGAAAGGACCCCTTGGCATTCTTTCCAAGAGTACAACCTCTACAAATTCCATCATGTTCAACATGGATCTTTGGGAGGCATGTCACCATCTTCCATAGAGCGGGAAGATCTCTATAATGTAAATGAGCAAGTCTCCTATGCCATAGTTTTCTCAAACTAATAAAATCATATATCAAGGCCTGAACTGGTTGGATAATCAATTTGTAAAATATGTCCTATCGAACATCAATTACCTGAGCATAATCCATACAAAATTTCTTGTTCCATGCAAGAACCTTTCCATCAATGAAAGAAACCTTGTAGCCTTTGTTCTTTAAGGATGAAATAGAGAAAAGGTTCCTTCTCATCCTAAGTAAAAATAACACATCACTCAAATGGAGTGGGGTGCCAGAATCCAATTGTAAGGAAGTGGATCCAACTCCCTTCATAGTATATTTGGCATCATCACCAAGTACAACATGCAAATGAGATTCTTTCTCTACTAGATCTGTAAGGTGCTCTTTGTATCCAGTCATATGTCTGGAAGCACCATTGTTAATCAACCAAATATCATTATTAGTAGGAACCATACATGACATATCGAGGTTCCCTCATGAAACTAATGTCTAAGACATATCAAGGTTCCCTCATGGAACCAATGTCTCACAAGACATATTGAGGTTTCCTTGTGAAACCAATTTCTAAGACATATCGAGGTTCCCTCATGGAACCAATGTCTCACAAGATATATCGAGGTTTCCTCGTGAAACCAATGTCTTGGTTCCTTCATCTGACCATCTGAGGCATGTCAGGATGAAGTCCACATTCCCTCCTACTAGTCAATACAGGACCCTCTAGGGAGAATGCCTAATTTATCACAACTAAGACATCATCATGTGCCCAATTTCTCTTTTTGATTTTGGGACAAGAAGCCAATGTTATAAAGATGGCTAAATGTCACCCAATCTTTTCAACTAGAAGAATAGGGGTAACAAAAATCCTAAAATGGAGGAAGAAATCATTTGGTGCGTCGACCATTGGACTCATATTATGCTGATAATTCTCATTTGTGGATTACATACCATGCATCCTTTGTCCGAATACGTAATCACGACTCAACGAAACTAAGTTCTCATTTCTTCAACGATTACTCTTGGTTAAGGAAGATAAATAAAACATGAGGTCCAATTATTGATGCAGACATTTGATATTCAGATGAAGCGACACATTCCTCCTCTATCAAAATTTAGTATCCATATAATATATATATATATATGTGTGTGTGTGTGTGTGTGTGTGTGTGTGTGTGTGTGTGTGTGTGTGTGTGTGTGTGTGTGTATAGTTGCATGACTCCTCTTTTTCACCCACTAAATGCAACCATCCATCCATAAAACTCTTCGATATTTGTTGACTACAATTCAGTTTCATTTAGGACCACACACTGTGGCATAGTTAGTCAAAGATGTAATCAGCGATTCAATAGTGTGTTTGTTGGCATGAACCGATTCAATTCAATCGTTTATCCTTTTTCTTCATCTGGCCAAAGTCATCGATGTATGTAGGGTGAATGAATCTAATATTACACCATTATTCCAAAAATGCACCCAAGGTACGACTACATGATAAATTTAGATTCGTCCTTCTTGTCTCAATAGACTGTAGGTAATATCTGTGTAGAAAAAAATACACCTTTCTCATGAGGAGTTCTCTCCAATGCCTAACCTTATGTTAGCACTCTAGCATAGTACTTCCATTATTGCAATGATGGAAAAACATCTCTATATATTGGCATAGCTTACTGCACTATATATGTCCTTCTCTATATATGCATGTAGCCTCTTCTTTTCATGCACATTCCAAAACTATTCACAAAACACAAGCTATCTCTCATTTTCTTGGGCCCTCTCGTGAGAGAGTCAAGCCCAGTCCTACTCTGATACCATGTTGATTTTTCATATGAAATATGATATGAGATGATATATGATAGATTGATATATTACAATGATGAGTGTTCCATATATAGAGCACATATGATGACCATCCATGAAGGGATGCATCCCTTGAATAATAAATAACTATTTATTATTATTATTACTTATTATATATATTATTTAGTAATCAATAATTATATTATTAATTATTAATCTAGGAGAATGTCTTCCTGATGTTGTTTAAACATCAACATCATTTATGTTCCTTTGGCCTTCTAGCCTATAATTTACTGGTGGAAAACTTTATCTTAAACACTACACAGAAACAAAATCCAGTTTCAAACCGTATGTGTAAATCTTCCAAAGGTAAAAGAAAGTAAATGATTCTTTTAAGTTTCACTAATGTTTAGGCCATATATTTTACTTTCATTTTTTCTTTTCAAGAGGGATACAATAGAAAGAATCACCATGGAGGTGAGAAATACTAGAAAAGAATCACCACAGTGACCTCTAGTATGCAAGCGTTCTCCATCTTAGGGCTTTGAATTGAATTAGAACTCTGCAACTTGGCATGCATTCACAATCTTGAAAACATTAAAAACATTGTAGCGTACTACTTGGGTACACTTCAATTAATGCAAGGTTTGTGCACTAAATTAGATCAAAGTTTTGTGGCTTTGTTTTGGATGTTTTGAATTTTTATTGAGATCACTGTAGGAGAGATCGACGAAGGAAAAACATGTGTTGGACTCGTCGACTTCTTCGAGTAGTGTTTTTTCATCCTAATTCTTGGAAATGGTGCGACCATGGAAATGGAATAAAAAATGGCTCCCCAACAGAGCCGACGATCGTTATAAGAGGATTGTATCTATTTTTTGTTTGTTTTCTTTAGGTTCGTCTCACTAAGGGTTTGTTGAGATTTATGAGCATCTGGAAGCCGGGTCCATGGAAGTGTTTGTAAGGGTCCTATGGTGGTTTCTAATAGAGTGTGGATATGGTTTAAGGTTGACTACCGCATGATATGGTTTACGGTTTAAGGAGCGATTATAGTGCAAAGCCACTGTCATTGAGTGACAGAAAGATGAGTTTTTTTTTTTTTTTTTTGGGTGATATGATGTGACAAAAGGAAATATTCGATTTGCTTTAAAAGTTGATCGATGATATAACTTTAAGTTAAAATTACAAATAAATATTTATGAGTAAGTGGAAGGATTATGAAAATAATTTGGAATCTATTTCAACCTAGAGAAAAAGTGGATATGTATGGGCTATTTTATAAGTGAAATAAGTTAAGTGGGACGGTTATATAATTATAGTATAAAATATGAGTAAGTGCATTTTATTGATGATGGTTTTTTCGATTAACAAGTTTATGTGTTTAATATTTTTATATGTATTAAATATATTTATATTGCAATCAATAAACTATTATGATGTATCATTTTCTTGTGGTTATTCAAGTTAAGGGGCATGTTTCTATGGTTGTTAGGCTCATATTGTATGGTATAGAGTGGGAATAAAGGGAACCTAACAACATGAACATATGTATTCAATGGAAAGTCTTAAAAAGGATGATCTTGGAAATGATGAATGTAATGAAAGTTCCAGTGCCTAGTTGCTTGGGCTATGGAGGTCATTGACATAATCTAAGAGGGCTATCCATCTAATATTAAGAGCTATACATGGACAAGGAGACATTCTCTATATAGCTTCTCCTAACTTAACAAACAATAAATCACAAAAGTAGATGGGTAGGGACTCACAATAGGAGCTCTACTACCAACTCAATTCATAAAGGTGAGTCAAGCTTAACTCAAAAGATGTTTAGGCTTTAGACTCCTTATCTCCAAGGCTAGGTGCAAGCTCTTCACTCATAAGTGATATTTACAACTTTAATTCCTCTCCTTAGAAACCATGCACTCCTACAAATTGATTTTGACAATCAACCTAGTGATCAAAAGATACCAATTGCATAATAGAATATGTACCACACATACAATATCATACAAACATTTACAACTTTAATTCCTCTCCTTAGAAACCATGCACTCCTACAAATTGATTTTGACAATCAACCTAGTGATCAAAAGCTACCAATTGCATAATAGAATATGTACCACACATACAATATCATACAAACATAACTTACAAGCTTAACACAAAAAGGTTACCTTCATTCCAAAATCTTGGAGCTAGGAATGCTCACAAGTTCTCTCATTGATCCTTTGTTCCAATCCAAGTTACAAATGGAGAGAACAAATCCTTATATAGATTTGATCTCTAACTCCTCTAAGGAAAAATACTAAAATATTTACAACAACTACCAAAGTGGGAAAATTATGTCAAGAGCCCATAGAAAAGTGATTGTATATAATGTTCTAGATGATTCCAGTGCCACGTGCAACCTTATTCCATAATTATCTTCATGCAAAGGAAAAATATGGATTCCATGTGTCCTCCTCACATGCAAGGTGATCTCCAAGAGATAACTACCTCAATAAAATAATATAATTGCCAAGTCAAATGGCGTTGGGTGCTTTCCCAAATGTGTGCATGGATGCCAAGTGTACAAGCCTCTTCATGAGGGCACTCTCCAACAAATAACCACTTCCAAACAATAATATTGCTTGGTCAAATGAGTAGGGAGAATTTGAGTGGCCTGCCATGTGTAAAGCTCCAAGGATGAGGGTGTTCTTTGAGATATGCATGAAAATGTTGAGTGTCTTTATTAGTTAACTCCTCTAGAAGATTTTATAACCAAGAAACAAATACAATATCTCTTCTAATAAGTGCACCCTTGGTACTTGTACCTTGTGGACCACTTTGACTGGAATAAAATAAATAGAATTGTGTTTTGTGTCCATACCTAAACCTTCACCATGCATGAATTCTCCCTAGAAGAGAGAGAATAAGTGTGCCCTTGAAAACTGTGCATCTTTGACAAGTCAAACTATGAAGAAGCCAAGAAGGAAATGTTCCCTTGTAATTTGTGCAATGGGTCCAAGTTACAAGTCACTTCACATGTGTGTAAATGTGTGAACAGGGGTAAGTAGTTTCTCTTAGTGGGGTGCACCACTTAGTGGCACAGGGAAGTATGTAATGAGGTGGAAATAATGATGTGAAAGACTAAAATGCTAGGGCACATGACAATAGCTAGTAGTCAAACATGAAGACCAAATAATTCCTCAAAACTAATGATATGGTAAAGTTAGCATGTGTGAACACATATACTTTTGAGGCTAGGGTGAATTGATTTTTTTATGTGTTGCCTCAACATGTACACTAAATGGGGAAGTATTAACTTAAGTTGTGTACCTCATGGACATAAGGTTACATTCCCTAGTGAATAATCATGAGTAAAACTTAGGAAATTTAGCCTCAATGGAAAATTTTAACATTTAAGCACTAATAGGATGGTATTTTGGCATTTCCTAAGGTTTTAGGATTTTAAATTTCAATTAAAATATCCCAAACTAATTAGGTGTGTCCAAACTAGAAAAATTTAAAATATAAGAATTAAGGGGTTATTATAAGGTAAGAATTAGGGAATTTAAGAAAATTATGTCATGTCCTCCTAGGAGATGGAATGAAATGGAATGTAGATGTTAATGTGTATTTTTACAATGGAGAAGGTAGAAATGTTACATGATACACAAACTACCTAGGAAAAGTAATGAAATGTGGTGAAATGTAAGGGTGAAGTGGATTTCACCTAGGCAAAAAGTGATAATAAGTTGTGGTAAACAAATTACCTAGGTTAATTTCTTGGGTCTGCAAATTTCACATACAACCTTTATTTGGGGCATTTCTTGGATTGTTCCAAAGATTATTCCAAGCTCCATGTGTTTGGTTGTCCTATAAATCATATATCAATTTCCCAAATCACTTGGAAAGTGACTGAAAAATGTGTCAAAAGTTTAGAACATGTAAAAATGTGTTAGAATTGTCAAGTTGTAGGACTATTTTTTAATCTGTGGCAGATGTGGGTGGCAGAGTGTGGCTCCATGTCTTCTCACATAAGTAATCCATCAAAACTTAAAAATGGTCGTTTAGGATATTGAATAGATGATTGATGTTGTCATACACTTAGATGTCGACATCCACGTATATGAGCTTGTTGTATTCTTCAAATTGGACTAGAACAAACCCCATAAGGTAGATATTTCATATATTTAATTAGTTAGATAAATGTAATAATCATTTTCATTTATGTCATGGAAACAAAAAAAGTAATACTTTAAAGGTTCAAGAAGGGGGAATGAGAATCCATGTTAAATACAATTATATGTCACATATTGGAGCTTGGAATATTGATGACATAATAAGCCATGGTGACTTATACTTGGTTCTCCATAAGACAAATGGGTTGGATTTCATGAACAAGGTGACCTTGTCTCCTTAGAAGTCATATTTGTTAACTTTGGAGCCATCCCAGCTCCTTGAATCAAAATTATCTATATAAACAACACAAGCCAAGACATTCTCGCTCACAATTATGAGCAAATGCTACTTAGTGAGTGAACTTTTCTTAGATTTGTTTGCAATGTTGTATTTTTATATATAACTTTTCCATCTCTAGATGCAACCCATGAAATGAAATTACATCACATTTGATGGAATTAATACCAAATGAAATGAAATGAAAAGCAAAAGAAGAGTCTACAAAGGAGTTGCTAGTTCTCTTCTGGGCAATTTCCAAATTTATGGGCATGACTAGAACCTTCCTCCCTTCTTTCTTATAGTGATGGTTTGTGTAATTTAAATATTGAAAAAAAACTTCCATGTCTCATGAAAGGATCTTGATCTTGAATGCCCATATTTTGTAGTGAGATAGAAAACTCTTGGATTGATGGTGATTAATGCTCATTGCCTTAAGATTAAAGGATAAGTGAACTAAGGAATTTTGACCCATGAATAGAATGGGAAGAGTGTTTACTCTTAATATTAATGAGTTAATAATTATTATGAAGGTCATGAGTCTTGCATTTTTTTGCATGTTGTTAATTGTAGTTATGGTTGAGCTAGTTTTTTCTCTCTTCTGTAAGGATAGTTGCATGTGACCAAGTGTAAATAAGTAGTTCTTCCATAATGGACTTGGTTTACGATTAGTAAGCATATTTGAACATTTCTTAAGAAATAAAAACAAGGTAAATAATTGATATTAGCTCTTAGGTCATGGTTGTGAACTCATGATTGTATTGTGTAGCTATCTAGTTGGTGGTTGTGTGATGTAGATGATGGTAATGGGAATAAAATTGTTAACTTAATGACTTCGATACTTCGTTCTCATGTGCATTGTTGTTCAAAATCTTGTTGATGTTCTTATAGGTATTCCATTAAGAATTCTAAATTGCTCTCTTTCTTGTGAAGTAGGGCAACCTTCACAATGTGTTAATACTTCCATCTTGATTACGGGGTTGGATTTTAAAAAAGTTAGTTGTCCATGTCTGAAAAGACCTTAGTTATATAAATTGTTACCTTAGTTACCCTTGTTTGGGTATATCTTTATTGTTATATGCACAAGTTGGTTGCCAAATATTTTTGCAAACATTAAGTGTGAGAACGTTGTAAGATTGGTAATTTGGTTGATTTTATTGCATGGAATATTTTATCAAACAAAAAGAATCCCCTAGTGAGGGTAGTGGCTACAAAATAAGTAATGAAGAAATCTTGTTTTACCCAATTGTCCTTTAGAAATTATCTTATTCCTTAAATATTGCAAGTTGGTTGAATAATATTTATCACTAATTTAATTGGACAAATTATTACTATTGAACCCATTCATTTATGTTGAGTCATTTTTATATGTATGATCATATGTATAATAATTAATATTGCATATTGAATTTACCTATGATATTTTAGATATTTGTAAACTTTGTGATTACCAAATGAATGGGATGATGACTATTGCAATAACCATATCTTTGAAATGACGAGCTAGTAGTTAGTGCATATGATAAGATCATGGAAAGCATACATGTGTGTAAAATTTTGTTTTTGATTACGATGGTTAAGTGTGACATCACTTAATGAAATTGATTGAGAGATTATACCCATGAATAGTATCATAGATGAACATTGAATGACAAATAATAAATAGATTTGGGGTGAACCAAATATTAGCTTAATGTAATTCAAATATTAGTCAATACTTCCCTGGTATAACATGGCAATAATTTACCATGAGCTCAATAACATATTTGAAGCAAGCAATAAGTACTTGATGCAAACATGTGCCATGCACTATATGAAATAATGAATTCTTAAGGTATTAATTTGTTATCATTTACGAGTTGCATAATGAGTGAGTTCATAGAGATATTTTACTTATGATTTCATAGAGATGCATGGACTTTAGAAGAAACTAAAACATTGTCTTGACATTTAGCCAAATATTCAAATCCTTATGAAACTTAACATGATTCATATGAGGCCAAAATATAATTATTTACAATCAGATATGACATATTGAAATCTTCTTGTGTCTTCATAACAACTTCAAGATGAAGTTTCCTAAAGAGGGGGAGTATGTAATGCCTTATTTTGCTTGGCTTCATTTTGTGTATGATTGGGATGTTTATTCTTGATTGACTTGATGGATTGTCTTATATGTGTCTTGGAACTTAATGATTTGTATGCATTGTTTTGGATATTATGTAGACTTATTGTGTATATATATGATGCATACCCCCTTCTCTCCTAAAGGCTACGCGACCTCTCGGTCAAGGATCTTCAATTTCGAGTTGAATTGGCTCTCTGAGACCTTGATGGTCTCACTTACGATTTAACATAGGCCCTTTCAGTCCTCTGGTACAGGTTCTATGGCACCCCCAACCTCTTCCTTCATGTTGCTGAACTCTCAGGTTTCATGTGCTGGCTCTCTCTCCTTAGCCCTCTCATGTATGTGACCTCACGTAAACACGCGATTGTGAAGCAGCCAAAAGTGGTTTGAGACCACACCGCTTTTCTCCCCGTAATTCACCTCCAGTTGCCATGTGTCGCTTTGTCGATACCGTGGTTTCAATTGCAGCCCACTCTCAGATTTTTAACATCTGATCACTTTCTAGTCCAACAATCAAGCGTGACTGTTGATCTCACGATCTCATGTGGAATCCCTCGATCAATGGTTCAGATATGCCTCCTTTTCTTCCTTCTCTCTGGATCACGCCCTCCTAGATCTCTGTGATCTGTTGACACATGCCCATTTCAAATCGATGGTCATGATTGATTTCTCCTTTCGGACTTTGGGAGTTTAAACTCTCAACTCTTGCTTTCTCCACAGTGGATATCTTCTGAATTGGAAGATCTGCTATCACCTGTCCTCCTCAAATCGATGGCCCTAGCCACTTTGGGACTTCGGGCTTCAAAAATCTCAACTCTCAATTTTTTCGAAATTATTTTATCCAAATCTCGCGATCTATTGACAGGTGTCTCCCACAGATCGATGGTTGTGATTTCTTCAGGTCTTCAGACTTCGAAAAACCCAACTTTCAACTTTCACTTTCCCTCAAAGTGCACAGATTTTTGTCGCGTTTCCTCTTGAATCGGATGAATGAGATTCACTTCGGGTCTTCACCCCGATTCCATGGATTTCTATCATGTGTCCTTCTGAATCGGATAGCTAGGATTCAGTTCGAATCTTCACACTTCAGGAGTTTCAACTCTCGACTCTCACTTCCTTTGCAGAAATTCCACCCGAAGTTGACGATCCGTCGATTCATGTCCCTCACAGATCGATGACTAAGTTTCACTTCTACTCTTTGGGCTTCGGGAGTCTCAACTCTTAGTATTCACTTTCTCCCAGAGTGTTCTTACCCAAAGAAAACGATCTGTTGACGTGTGTCCTACCCAGATCGACGACTGATATCTGCTTCGGCTCTTTGACAAATCCTTGCTCATGTGTGCACATAGAGACTTAACACTAATGTGCTTTACCCATATCCAACAGTCTGGAATAATCCCACTCCCTCCTGGATGGATCTTAGTTGGTGACTCATGAAACCTTCAGGACTTCACTCCCTTTGAAGATTTCTCTCGCTAGCTCTCTTGAGATTTCTCTCCTTCTTCTCTTTTGACTCATTAAACATTGACTTCGACACTTAGTCAAATTCCATGTATGTACACTCTTTGCAACCAAGCCTTGCTCAAGATTTAGCTTCTTGAGGGTGACTGTGCATGCCTTGCAGTAGTCCCTTTGCACTCCTTGCACATGGAAAATTTACGCTACCTCTTTTGAGCTTATGAGTCGAAATAAACGCAGTCCCTTCTTACAGTAGATTCTCATGCAAGACTTAAGTTCTTGTGGATGATTGTGCACACCTTTCAATAGTCACTTTGCACTCCTTGCAGAGGGGAAGTTTCACACTATCTCTTCTAAGATTTCTGAGTCGAAATAGACTCTGTCAACGCACTCCTTGCAGACTATATGAACACCTTGCATGAAATCAATGAAGAGAACCATTGAAACTTATCTAAACACTTCACAGTTTCATACAATCAATAATATAATTCGTTCTTTCATGAAACAACAATAACAGGGAATTGTAACTGTAGAAACACCATGCATTGAATCAATTTTTCTTTGTTATATTCATTCAAAAGTAAATGGCTACAGATATAATAAAAGAACAACAAAACTCAACAAAAAATAAATCACAACAAATTCCTACTAACTTGCAGCAGCCCCATTTGGGCATACAAAACATTTATTTATCTCTGAGGGTTCTTAGGGTTCCCTCTGACTACTCAACCCCTCGGAAAAAAACCTAACTACTACCTAAGTTCTGTTAAATTAAAGACTAGGAGTGAAACTCCCAAATCACTTGTGATCATTCATCTCCCAAGCATTTGATCTTCTTCAATTTTTTATCATTTCTAAAATATTTACAGGAAACGCCATTGGTTAAGATTTTGAAATGATTCAAAGACACATTGAGGCATTGATTTGTCTCTCCACGTGTGCTTGCTAACGATGCTCCTGCATCATAATCTCCTGGCCAAAATTTCATGGAATCATGTCCATGAGTTCATGCACTGACTTTCCATGCTTCTGGATATCAGCTTCATTTTCCCAACTGGCATATTCTATCGGGTGTCCCTTCCACTTGACCAAATATTCAAAATAGGTCTCCCTCCTGGTCTTCTTGTCAATCATCTGATCAATGATCTTCTCTATCTGTGGTTTGTCTGCTACAGGCATATTCTTCTCCCAATGTATCTTCTCCTGATCTTCTAATCTCTCTGTGTCATATTTTTTGTAAGGATATAGGTCTGATATGTTTAATATGGGTGATATGCCCACATCATCTAGTAGATCAATCTCATAGAAATTTGCATCAAACTTCCTTAAGATCTTACATGGTCTTATATTCTTCATCTTCAACTTATTATATGTTCCCCTTGGAAACCTTTCTTTCTTGAGATGTCACAGAACTTAATCCCTTACTTCAAATTGAAGCTCTCTGTGATGTTGATCAACTCTGCACTTATACTCTTGGCTAGAGTTTTGCAACTGTTCTTTGATCTAGCTATGGAGCTTATGCATTTCTGCAGCAAAATCTTTTTCTCTAGTGCTTATGATCTCACTATGTTCCAAGTCTCTCAACTTAGCTGCTCCTCTTGGCTGCATCCCATATTGTATTTGGAATGGGATCTTTATAGTGCTCTTGTTTGGTGAGTCATTGTATGAAAATTCTTCCTGTGGCAAAAATCTGATCCCACTGATTATGATGCTCAATGAGAAGAATCCTCAACAAGTTCCCCAAAATTATGTTCACCACCTCAGTATTTCCATCTGTCTGAGGGTGATAAGTTGAGATGAAGGACAATTATGTCCCCAACTTCTTCCATAGTGTCCTCCATAAAAGACCAACGAATTTGGTATCTCTTTCTGAGACAATACTTTTGGGTAGTCCATGAAGACGAACAAATTCCTTGAAAAATAAATTTGCAACATGTGTTGCATCACTAGTCTTCTCTCATGGAATAAAGTGTGCCATATTTGAAAATCTATCCACCACCACAAATATGGAATCACATCCTCTTTGTGTTCTTGGCAGTCCCAAAACAAAATCCATGCTTATTGCATCTCAAGGCCTCTCTAGTATTGGAAATGGTTGATACAATCCAATGTTCTGTATTTTTCCTTTTGCATGTTGGTAGATTCTACATCTTTTCACAAACTTTATCACTTCAGTCCTCATGCCTAGCCAATAGTATGAACTGCTCAACTGTGCAAATTTTTTATCATGGCCAAAATTTCTAGCCAATCCTCCACTATGCTTTTCCTTCAAAAGGTTATCCCTCATTGAGAATTTTGGTATGCACAACTGATTTCCCTTGAACAACAATCCCTCTTGAATCATATACTATGTCCATTGGCCCCTGTCTCTCAGCACAGGATTTGTACATGCTTTGTATGCTTCCTTGAAATATGGATCGTCACTATACATTTCCTTAAGGTGTTCAAACGCTAAAGTCTTCACCTGAAGCTCCTGCAGAATCAAACATCTCATTCTCAATACATTAGCAACTTTTTTAGCATTTCTAGAAATATGTTTTATGACAAAAGTTAAATTATGCATAAACTCAATTCACTTTACATGCCTCTGATTAAATTTTTCTTATCTGGTTATGAATTGTAAAGCTTGGTTATCGTTGTACAAGACAAATTCTTTTGGAACAAGGTAGTGCCTTCATTTCTTCAAGGCTTGAATTATAGCATAAAATTCCTTATCATATGTGGAGTACTTTCTCTTAGTCTCATTTAGCTTCTCACTGAAATATGCAACTATTTTATTATCCTAGCTCAAGACTGCTCCAATTGCAACTCCATTTGCATCACATCTCACTTGAAATGTCTTCCCAAAATTTGGCAAGACCAAAATTGGTCATTTTGTTATCTTCTCCTTCAATATATTGAAGCTCCTCTCGGCCTCCTCTATCCATTTAAAAGGCTTGTGCCTCTTCTTCACTGTATCCATCATTTGTGCACAAATTCCATTGAAATTTATGATGAACTTCCTATAGAAACTTTTTAATCCATGGAAGCTTCTCACTTCAAACATACTCCTTGGTGACGACCATTCTTTGATTACTTTCACCTTCTCTAGATCCATATTCAATTCGTTTGAAGAGATCACAAACCCCAAGTAAATGATTTTTTCCTTCATAAAAGAAGACTTCTTCATATTTATCAATAGCTTCTCCTGATGTAGTCTCCTTATCACTAATATTAGATGTCTCAAATGCTCCTCTTTAGTCTTGCTAAAGACTAGTATATCATCCATATATACAACCACAAAATTGGTAATTAAATCTTTCAGTATTTCATTCATCAACCTCATAAAAGTACTTGGGTCATTTTTTAAGCCAAATGGCATAACAAGCCACTCATACAACCCTTCATTTGTCTTAAAGTTTGTTTTCCACTCATCACCTTCTCTCATCCTTATCTGGTGATATCCACTTTTCAAATCTGTCTTAGAAAAGAAATTTTCTCCACTTAAACAATCCATTAAGTCATCCATTCTTAGCAAAAGAAATCTATACCTGATGGTGATATTTTTAATGTCCCTCAAGTCTGTACACATTATCCATCCCCCATCCTTCTTTGAACTCAACACAGTTGGTACTGTGCATGGACTCAATATTTCTTTAACCAAACCGTTGTCTAACAAATCCTGGGCTTGGTTCTTTACCTCTTCATTATCTTGAGGTGTCAATTTGTATGTTGCTTTGTTTGGCAGGCTTGCTCCTGGTATCAAATCAATATGATGGTTGATACTTCTGATGGGTGGCAATGAGTTAGGTAACACATCCACTACTATGTCAGCAAAATTCTCCAATAGTTTCCGAACTTCTTTAGGAAAATCATTTATCGAAGTACTTGTAAGGACAACTCTGGGTTTCCTCATTACAACAAACTGCATCTCCTATTCCTTCTTGACTTCTTTCAAGAGTTCCTTCCCACTCATGATAAGTATGCTTGTGTTGGTTTATTCTTTTACTTTCTTCTCCTCTATTGGTAGGAACATGTGTCCTAACATTCTTCTCCAATGTGTAAGTATTTTTTCTCCCATCATGAATGACATTTTTTTCAAATTTCCATGGTCTTCCCAACAAAACATGACATACATCCATGGGAATAACATCACAAAGAATTTCATCTCTATATCCTCCTATATTAAATTCAACGAGGCATTTTTTAGTGACCATTACCTAGTGTCCTTTCTGCAACCATACGACTTTATATGGATTTGGATGTGCAGTTGTCTCCAACTCCAATTTCTCCACCAGCTTTGTGGATACTAAGTTGTTAGTGATCCCACTGTCAATTATCACCTTACATACTATGTATTTAGTCTTGCAAGTTGTCCTGAATAGACTATTTCTCTGCACTGGATTTTCAAATTCCGACTCTGGTTTTAAGAGAACCTTCCTCAACATCAGGGATGTTCCATCCTGTACACCTTTTTCTTCAACATTCTTTTTTTGTTCTTATGAAATGTGAGGTTCACCTCCTCCTTATTTCTTTTTCTTGAGACATTCCCAAGACATGTGTCTTATTTTTCCACAGGCATAACATCTTACTTCTCCTCCTTTGTTTCTTCCTCTTCCTCTAGAAGAACTTCTTCCACCACCTTGTCTCCCTCAGGAACTTCCTCCCCTTTCTGAGTGACTTTGTGGTTTCTCAATCCCATATTTGGGTTTATGTGCCTTACCATTGGAAACTCACTTGCCTTTGCTTGGGATTATGCCTTTGTTTCGTTGACTATGTTTCCTAGCCAACTTCTCTTCTCCCTTCAAAACAATATGATAAGCATCCTCTATTGTCTTCGCTGACATCATGTTGATCTCATGTTGGATTTCATACCATGGGCCATTTATGTACCTGGAAACCTTTTCCTCATCCTTCTCTCATTGTCCAGTCATAATATTCATCTTGTAGAACTCCTCCATGTACTCTCTTAGTTTCATACCCTTATGTCTCAAGTTCTGCAACTTCCTGAACAGATTTATCTGATAATCTTTGGGCATGAACTTAGCCTTCAGCTTGGCTACCATTCTATCCTAATTCTTTGTATTTTGTTTTCCTTTGCTTCTCCTCTTAGCCTGTAGTTCATCCCACCACAGTTTTTCATGTCCTTTCATTATGGTGACAACATGTCTCACCATTTTCTCCTCATCAACATCTTCATAGTCAAAATACTTGTCCATGGATCTTATCCAATCCAACAATTTTTCAACATCCAAATTGCCTTCATACATTGGGATGTCTACTTTGGCTCTATCTCCCAATTTAACAACTTCTCTCAACAAGCATTCTTCAGCAACATTTTCCCCTGCAACTTCTTCGCTCTCTGCATCAATGATGTCCCTAGCATCAGGTGCTTTCCTCTGCGCTTCCTCCATCACCTCTAATCTTGCACGAAGATCTCTCATTTCTCTTTCTACAGCGCGATTGGATAAAGGTGGCTCCACACGTCTCCTTGGTGTCATTGTACTAAATGTATCTCACTCATAGAGTACACCTTTGAGCTTCTATTTGTTTCCTAAAAACAATTTCAGGCTCTGATACCACTTGATGCAGACCCCCTTCTCTCCTAAGGGATGCATGACCTCCTGATCAAGGATCTTCAATTCTGAATCGAATTGTCTCTATAAGACCTTAATGGTCTCACTTATGATTTAACACATGCCCTTTTAGTCCTCTAGTACAGGTTCTATGGCACCCATGACCTCTTCCTTCATGTTGTTGAACTCTCAAGTTTCAGGCGCTAGCTCCTCTCTCCTTATCCCTCTCCTGTATGTGACCTCGATCTATGAGCTCACATAAAACCACAATTGCAAAGAGGCCAAAAGTGGTTTGAGATCACACCACTTTTGTCCCCTCAATTCACCTCCAGCTACCACGTGCCCCTTTGTTGATACCGTGGTTTCAATTTCATCCCGCTCTCGAATTTTTAACGTCTGAGCACTGTCTAGTACCACAATCAAGCATGACCATTGATCTCATAGTCTCGGGTGGAACCCCTTGATCAATGGTTCATATCTACCTCCTTTTCTTCCTTCTCTCTGGATCTTTCCCTCCTAGATCTCCACAATCTGTTGACACATGCCCCTTTCAAATTGACGGTTGTGATTGATTTCACCTTTCAGGCTTCGGGAGTTTCAACTCTCAACTCCTGGTTTCTCCACAGTGGTTGTATTCTGAATTGGAATATCTGCTGACACCTATCCTCTTCAAATCAACAGCCCTAGCCACTTCGGGACTTCGGGCTTCATAAATATCAACTCTCAACTTTTATGAAATGCTTTTATCCAAAGCTCAGGATATATTGACACGTGTCTCCCGCAGATCGACGACTGTGATTTCTTCGAGTCTTCGAACTTCAGAAAACTCAACTTTCATCTTTCACTTTCCCTCGAAGTGCACATATTTATGTCGTGTATCCTCCTGAATCAGACGACTGAGATTCACTTTGGGTCTTCACCTAGTGTCCATGGATTTCTGCCTCATGTCCTTCTGAATAGAATAGCTAGGATTCACTTCGGATCTTTGCACTTCGGGAGTTTCAACTCTCAACTCTCTTTTCCTTTGCAGGACTTCCACCCAAAGTTGACAATCTGTCAACACGTGTCCATCACAGATTGACGACTGAGGTTCACTTCTTCTCTTCGGGCTTCAGGAGTCTCAACTCTTAGTTTTCTCTTTCTCCCGGAGTGTTCTCACCTGAAGACAACGATCTGTCGACGCGTGTCCTTCCTAGATTGACGATTGATATCTTCTTCAACTCTTCAGTGAATCCTCACTCTTGTGTGCACACATAGAATTAACACTCATGCACTTTACCCATATCCAACAGTTTGGAATGATCTCGCTCCCTCTTGGATGGATCTTAGTCGGTGACTCATGAAACCTTCAGGACTTCACTCCCTTTGAAGATTTATCTCGCTATCTCTCTTGAGATTTCTCTCCTTCTTCTCTTTTGACTCCTTAAAGAGTGACTTCGACACTTATTCAAATTTTAGGTCTGTGCACTCTTTCCAACTGACTCTTGCGCAAGATTTAGCTTCTTGTGGGTGACTTTGCACGCCTTGCAGCAGTCTCTTTGCACTCCTTGCAAATGGAAACTTTATGCTACCTCTTCTGATCTTATGAGTCATGTTGGCCCTTGGTTATGGAAGTAAGCAAAGATTAAGGTAGAAAAGTTGAAATGCAAACTACGTGGAAGACACAATGACTGTTACTGGGTCGAAGTGAGAAAAAGAGCAGAAAAGATGGAGTGAAGTAAAATAAACAAATTCATTGGATGAGGAGATTGAGGATGACAGATCAACAAGGAATATGGATCGTGGAAAACTCAGCAAGAGGAAAAAGCCACCGTTGGATGCTTTGGAGCACCGCATGAGAAGGAAGGAAAGACAGGTTGGTGAAGCCCTGAAAATATGGGTCAAGTTGACCTAGGGTTTTAGACACCTAGGGTTTTGGTATCTAGGTTTTTGACACCCAGGTCTCAGCCTATGGTTTTCGATGAGCTATTTTAATGTATAAATAAGAACCTAGATGAGAGAAGAGGGTTTGTTCTAGATTTTTTATTGGCATGAGAGATTATTGTGTGAGAAAGAGAAGTGTTAAGTGTAAGAGCCTTCTGGTATTGTAAGATCTTCAAATGGGTGCAGATATTACTCCTGCAGTTGGGTGGGTGGTAAGGGGGGAGATAGAGAGAATAAGAAAGAAGATCTATTGGCTAAGAGTGTAGACAAGAACGGTATGCTTCATCTTAATAGATTATAAAGCCCAGTTCTGTGGACCTAGCCCTAGAGAGAGGGTGAACCACATATATCTTGTGTTGTGTGTGATTGATGATTTTTTCCTTGCCCTTTGATATATTGTTATTGCATTATTGTGATAGATCTTATAGATAGTTGTGCGGAGTAGAGATAAGCTGGTAAATGATATATAAATGTTGTGTTGTTCTTTTAGTCAATCCACTTGATATTCCCTTTGGTTGTAGACATCTCTATTCTACAACCCCCTCATAGTTGCTTCGGGTGAGACTGCATCTGCCTCGCAGGTGTTTCTAAAAGGGCCATTATCTAGGGCCCGTTGGTGCACTCTGATATGTACTAAGAACCCTAATCTTAGTACATAGGATTGGTTAGGAAGATATATCTTTCTCGATATACATGAGATTTTCTTTGGAGGAATCCATCAGGAGATATATGAGTGGTTAGCTAGGTTAGCAGATACCCAGTTTGAGATCAGATCTAGACCTCCTGTGGTTTGGACGTCGATGTTGATCAAGAAGGTCAAGATAGTCGATAACATCGTCTCACGAGCAGTATATCACTAGTTTGATAGAACCATTGGCAGGTACATCACCGAGTTTGTTGTTGATAGATTAGAGTCATATAGCCAAGCTGAGAGATATTTCTTCAAGGGACCCAGAGGAAATTTTTTACATTTTCTAAAATTGAGGATCAAGATGTTATTGCATGAGAAGAACATATCGAAGATACAGTAGTTGGTTAGATTGGAAAAGGCTAATGTTCAAGAATTTGGACAGTGACAACGACATAGAAACTTGACATACGCACAGTGGGAGAGCGTTCAAAGAAGTTCATCTTGAAAAAATATTTAAGAAGAACTATGGGGACGATGGTTTCTATAGTGGAGAAGAGGCAGATCTGACAGACGAAGAGCATTCAGAACCCACTAGGGCAGAGGAAGGGAAAGATGAAGAACCTCACCAGGAAGAGCCAGAAACTTTAGGAACTACGCAAATTGTTGAATTAAGTACTATTATTCCTCATGTTGACTCAGCACCATTAAGAAATCAGAGTGATCAGAGACACCAGAGCATTCATAGCACTCTCACTAGTAGTCCACCACATACTCAATCAGGAAACCTAGGAAGATCTATGGTATATGAGATGAGGCTCCCTATCTTTAGGGGATATGGATCTAAAGACCCTAATCAGCACTGGTTCCTATGTGAAGATATATGGAATATTAAGAATGTCATCGATGAAGCTGTTAAAAGAACGAATCTTAGTACTACCCTAAGGGATCGCACACTGAGATGGTACATGAAGCTTGTCTAAAGACTTGAATAGCCTAAGCCGTTGAATGAGATAAATAATGTGTTGATTGTAGAGTTCAAGAAACCTAAATCGGAGTCACAATGTATTACAGAGCTGAAAGAGATCAAGCAGAAGGTAGTTGAACCTATTTGGGAATTCGATCAGAGGTTCAAGACCTTAACAGGTCGGTTGAATTTTCAAATTCCAGATGAACAGAACAAAGAATGGTTCATCATTTCCCTCCTACCACACATCAGAGTTCCTCTAATGCAATAGAATATTTCTTCATAGGCTGAGGCACTGGAGATCGCCAAGAAGTTAGAATCATCCCCTATGGGAGAATCTAGCTCAGGTATGAGTCAAATCTTAAGTCATCTAACTAGTTTGTCTGTGCAGGTCGAAGATATAAATAGAGACAAGGGAAAAGATAAAAGAGAATGCATCTGGTGTGTCAGATTGAAATCAAAATGCCATGACAAGGAACATTGTCCCCTATTTCATGAATACTTGGCCTCTGGAGCTCCGAGCTCTTTGAAGCAAGTCACCCTACCCTGGTGCGAGGTATGCAAAAATAGACATCGCCTAGGTGAGAGTTATTACATGCAAAAATATGTTCAGACAACCAAAAATTTCTATTGCAAGTTTTTTAAGTCTATGGGGCATGATGATAGGGATTGTATGGATTATGACCTCATGTATGAAAGGTCAAGAGACATATACAAAATTCAAGGCGAAGTACAGCAAGAAGGAAACATTATGCAGTATAACTCTCCAAGAAGAGGAAACTTCAACCCTCATGGTGGATTCAGAGGAAGAGGAAGAGGAGGAGGTATGGGTCGAGGTCGAGGACAAATCATCTGTTACAAATATGCACAACCAAGACACTTAGAAAGGAAATTTCAAAACACTTGCACTACTTCCAACTATTGCAGTTCATTTGAACATCTTATAGAAGATTGTCTTGTGATGCTAGCAAAGCTTCAGGAGAGACGAGAACCTCAGCAAAACCCACAAGTGCAAGTGATATACGTTGAACCTCATGGAGAGGACCCTAGAGTCATTTTTATCACTAGAGGAGGTGATGTTACAGGAGAAGACAAAATAACCATGGGAAAGACTACAGAAGAATCAGGAATCAGGAAAGTTGTAGAGAAGACCCAAACTTTTGATGCAAAGAAAGAAAGACAAACATTTGAGGAGGTAAGAAAATAATTAAGGGGAGACCAAGGTTCTTCATCAAAGACACAACCAAAGTAAGAGAATAGGGAATGCCTCTGGCATTCGATCAGACTTCTTTTCCAAAAGAAGGAAAAGAGGTAAGAAAGCTCATGGAATTTTTGTATACTTGTATTAAGTTTATTCAGGATGAAAGCATTGTACAAGAGCTACAAAATTTAATCATACAATATGAACTAGGAAATATAGAGCCCTTACTAAATAGGGTAGTACACCAAGTCTCTAAAAGGAGAAGGACAAATAAGGAATTACACTTGAATGCTCAAATCGGAGAATATGATATAAACTATGTGGTCCTCGACTTAGGGTCGGAGGTCAATGTCATGACGAAGAAAACTTGGGCACTGATGGGAAAACCTAAGTTGATCTATTCCCCTATCAAGCTTAGGATGGATAATCAACAAGATATAAGCCCCTTTGCAAGACTGGAACATGTCCCTGTGGACATTGACAGAGTAAGAACGTTTGCAGATTTTGAGGTAATTGAGATAGTTGAATATAGTTGTCCCTACCCTGCGTTATTAGGAATTGATTGGGCTTTCAATAATTCCACTGTGGTTGATTTAAAGAAAAGATTAATTATGTTTGAAGGAGATGGCCTTAGGGTCATTGCACCTTTATATCCAGATGAAGGTCAGTGATACACAAAGCCCATCAGAGAAGAAGACCACGCATGAACTGGAAAACATATACAAACTCATAGCCAGACAGCAGGATTACATTAATCCTACAGTCGATGGGAAACTAAGCTGGTTAAGTGACAGTGCATGTTCATCAGATTCAGATGAAGCACTGGAGAACTGGTAGAAAAAAAATGTATGAAGTATCTACAAGGAGATGTGCTAGATTAACCGGAGAAGTTCGTTGGATCGGCACAACAATAAGTAACTTACCCACCTTTGATGGTCTGAATCCTTTAGAAACCTTCTTGTTGGAATTTGAAGAAAGTGTACCAACGCAAAAAATATTGTTGGCAATGGATGAGGCTTTGAAAAAAACACCAGCAAGATGGTGGGGGACACACAAAAACAACATTATAGACTGGGTACAAAGTCGTATTTTGATGACAGCGTGATTGTCAACGCAAGTAGAAGGATGTGAAGTTCGGTACACAAGTCGAAGTTGTCTGAAATACCATGTGTGAAGTTGCGAGGAATCCTAGAGAAACATTACTCAAGAGCATTGGGTGCAAAAATTCATTAACACGCTGGACACTACCCCTATCAACTGGTACCTTCAAGCAGAGTTGTGCCTCATCACCGTAGATTGGGAAGGTATGACTCAGAATTTTGTAACTACCTTCTTATTCAAAATTCAATATCCTTCAGTAGATCAAGAACTACATATTGTAAGAAAGAAATTATTTGAGGAGGCCTATAGCCTCCCTTTAGAACAAAAAGAGGACGAATGGATTGTGCCCCTCCAGAAACTAGAAGGTTGTTACAACATCAATGAAGATGAAGACGGTGATCCTAGGAAGGTGAACATCGCAGAAACAGAAGGACAGAGAGATGTGGAAGGACGAGGAGTTGAGCTACCATTTATTGGGCAGCCAATCAATATTAAGAAAGTCAATATTTGAACAGAGCAAACACCGAAGCTTGCAAATGTCAGAGATTATTGGGATGTTGTTACTATTGACAAGATCACAGAGTTACTGCATGAATATTAGGACTTTTTTCTAACCAAGTTCATTGATATGAATGGAATTAAAGGGAATATGGGAGAGATGAGGGTCCCTTTGAAACCATATGCAAGACCAGTCAAATAGAAACCCTACAGATTGAACCCTAAATATAAGGAGAAAGGGAAAATTGAGCTAGAAAGAATGTCAGAAGTAGGGATTATAGAACCTGTCAAAGAATTAGAGTGGATTAGCCATATGGTGGTACAAGACAAGAAGATAAGATATATTAGGATCTGCATAGATCTCAGGAAGATGAACGATGTCTTTTTGCATGACCCCTTCCCTACACCATTCACTAATGAAGTGTTAGACAATGTAGGAGGCTAGGAGATATATTTTTTTACAGATGGATTTTCAGGATACCATCATATCCGGATTGCCAAGGAAGATCGTCATAAGACCACATTTTCAACAGAATGGGGATCCTACCAGTATACAGTGATGCCATTTGGATTGAAAAATTCCCCAACCATCTTTTCCAGAGTGGTGGTCGAAGCATTCAAGGAGTTTCTACATAAATTTCTAGAGGCATACTTTGATGATTGGAATGTTTTTAGTTTATTGAAAAATCATATTGAATGTTTAAGGCTAATGTTGGACAAATGCATGCAGTATCAGATTGCCTTGAATATGAAGAAGTGCATCTTCTTCTCACCATTTGGAGTGTTGTGAGGTCATATTGTATGAAAGCAAGGATTGTTGGTAGATCTATCTAAAATTTCCATTATAGTTGATCTACCCCCTCCTACTTCAGTCAAACAGTTGCACACTACGCTGGGACACACTGGATATTATAGGAAGTTCATTAAAGGATATGCACATATTACAACACCCATGGAGAATATTTTGAAGAAAGACTGTCAATTTCATTGGACAGAAGAATGTCAGCAGAGCCTCGACACACTGAAACAGAAAATGGTTATTGCACCTATTCTGGTTTTCCTAGATTGGAGCAAGGAGTTTCATGTGCATGTCAATGTGTCTTCTATTGCCTTAGGAGCAGTGTTAGCACAACCTGGGGAAGGAGATATTGATCATCTGTTAGCTTTTGCTAGAAGGAAACTATCCACAACTGAGATTAATTACACCACCACTGAGAGAGAAGGATTAGCCATGGTGTATGCGTTGCATAAATTTCGCCACTACTTGTTAGGAGGACACTTTAAAATGTTTACTGATCACTCCATGCTGAAATACCTAGTCAAGAAGCCAGTGTTAGGGGGCAGAATATGAAGATGGCTTCTACTATTTTAGGAATATGATTTTGAAATTATGGTTAAGCCAGGAAGAATGAACAAAGGTCATGATCACTTGTCAAGGTTGGAACATGGCGAAGAGCCAACCAGTTTGGAGGATACAATATCGGATGCACAACTGCTATCCATTAGAACGATTGATGACCAATTCACAGAAATAGTCCAGTTCCTGTCAACAGGAATGGCACCTAGTGAGTATACAATTCCCCAGAAGAAACAACTAGTAGTGTGTGTTGCATATTTTTCACTCATAGTTGGAAAGCTATACAAGATGGGACCTGATGAGATATTAAGGAGGTTTTTTATGGAGGCAGAGTGATCATTGATCCTCATTGAAGCTCATGAAGGAATCCCAGAAGGACACTACGCAGGGAAAGAAATTGCGCAGAAGATTCTTAGAGCTGGTCTTTGGTGGCCTACCTTACACAGAGATGCCAAGGACTACTACAGAGCCTATGATGTATGCCAAAGAGTTGGGAAACCATCTAGAAGATATGAAATGCATTTAGCACCATAGATGACCCTACAAGCATTTGAGAAATGGGCCATTGACTTCGTAGGACCTATAAATCCACCAGGAAAGCGCACAAGAGCAAGGTACATAATTACTGCGATAGAGTACTTGACTAGATAGGCCGAAGCAAGAGTAATTAAGGACTGTAGTGCAACTACAGCTGCACGCTTCATATTTGATGACATCATAACCAGGTTTGGATGCCCAAAGATCCTTATGAGTGATCAAGGCACACATATCATAAACAAAACAGTTGAAGCTCTAAATGAGGAATTTGTAGTCCATCATCAGAAGAGCATGCCTTATAATCCACAAGCAAATGGGATAGTTGAATCATTCAACAAAATCTTGGAGATAGCGCTAACAAATATTTGTAGTGTCAATAGAGATGACTAGGATTTAAGAGTACCAGCAGTACTTTGGGCCTATAGAACCAATTTCAAGAAGCTAACAATGCAGACCCCTTTCAAGTTGGTGTATGGTCTCAAAGTCGTTGTCCCAACAGAATATTTGGAACCAAGATTAAGAATTACTGCCTTTACAGATATGGATGACACCAGCATTGTTCGAGAGAGGCTTGCACAGTTGGTCAAACTAGAGGAAGATAGATTTATTACAGGATTTCATCAGCATGTTCATAAGGAAAGAGAGAAGGCCTACCATGACAGACACATCAAGAAGAAGGCATTTGATCAAGGTGATTTGGTATTGGTATACGACAGTAAGTTCATGAAGCATCCTGGTAAGTTCAGAACGCATTGGCTCGGGCCATATGAGGTTGCCTATGTTACATAAGGAGGAATTGCACAGATGAAGACTTTGAATGGAGAATGGAAGGAAGGTTTGGTGAACGGGAGCTGGCTGAAGTTGTACTATGACAACCAAATACCTCGCAGCTCTAGGTAAAAGCATAAGGAAAAGTGTCTAGGTACTAGATGCAGTTGAAACTGGGTACCAGACACAGAAAAGACAGTCTGCACAAGGAAGGAAAGGAGGCATGGCACAAAAAGAAAAGGCTTCCCTGTGCAGTCCGAATTCGAAGTAAAACAGAAAGTTGAGATCTGAAATGCCTTAGGACGAGTCACAGGTGAGTTTTGGGGGCATGTTGGCCCTTGGTTATGGAAGTAAGTGAAGATTAAGGCATAAAAGGAGAAATGTGAACAACGCGGAAGACACAATGACTGTTACTAGGTCGAAGTGAGAAAAAGAGCAGAAATGATGGAGCGAAGTAAAAGGAAGCAAGATGTTGGACGAGGAGATCGAGGATGACAAATCAACAAGGAAGATGGATCGTGGACAACTCAGCAAGCGGAAAAATCCATCGTTGGATGCTTTGGAGCACCGCATGAGAAGGAAGGAAAGATAGGCTGGCAAAGCCCTGAAAATACGGTTCAAGTTGACCTAGGGTTTTAGACACCTAGGGTTTTGGTATCTAGGGTTTTGACACCCAGGTCTCGGCCTAAGGCTATCAGTGAGATATTGTAATGTATAAATAAGAACCTAGATGAGAGAAGAGGGTGTGTTCTAGTTTTGTTATTGGCATGAGTGATTATTGTGTGAGAAAGAGAAGTGCTAAGTGTAAGATCCTTCTGGTATTGTAAGATCTTCAGCTGGGTGCGGAGATCAGTCCTACAGCTAGGTGCACAGAAAGGGGAGAGATAGAGAGAAGAAGAAAGAAGATCTTCTAGCTAAGAGTGCAAACAAGAACTGTATGCTTCATATTAATATATTATAAAGCACAGTTTTGTGGACGTATCCCTAGAGAGAGGGTGAACCATTTATATCTTGTGTTGTGTGTGATTGATTCTTTGTTCCTTGCCCTTTGATATATTGTTATTGCATTACTATGTTAGATCTGATAGATAGTTGGGAGGAGAAAAGCTAAGATGGTAAATGATATATAAATGGTGTGTTGTTCTTGTAGTCAATCCACTTGATATTCCCTTTGGTTGTAGACATCTCTGTCCTGCAACCCCCTCATAACTGCTTCAGGTGAGACTGCATCTGCCTCGTAGGTGTTTCTGAAAGGGCCAGTAGCTAGGGATTGTTGGTGCACTCTTGGAGCTGAACCCTGGGTCTTCCCCTACGCCAACAAGTCGAAACAGACTCAGTCCATCCTTACAGTAGATTCTCACACATGACTTAAGTTCTTGTGGACAAATGTGCACACCTTGCAATAGTCACTTTGCACTCCTTCCAGAGGGTAAGTTTCATCGTATCTCTTTTGATCTTTCTGAATCGAAACAGACTCTGTCAACGCACTCCTTGCAGATTGTATGCACACCTTGCATGAACTCAATGAAGAGAACCATTGAAACTTATTTAAACACTTCACAGTTTCATATACTCAATAATATAACTTGTTCATTCATGAAACAACAATAATAGGGAATTGTAATTGTGGCAACACCATGCATTGGATCAATTTTTGTCTGTTATATTCATTCAAAAGAAAATGGCTACAACTATGATAAAACAAAAACTAAATCACAGCAAATTCCTACTAAATTGCAGCAGCCCCATTCGGGCATACAAAATGTCTATTTATCTCTGAGGGTTCCTAGGGTTCCCTCTGAATACTCGACCTCTCGAAAAAATACTTAACTGCTACCTAAGTTCCGTTACATTAAAGACTAGGAGTGAAACTCCCAGATCACTCGTGATCATTCAACTCCCAAGCATTTGATCTTCTTCAGTTTTCGATCATTTCAAAATGATTTGCAGGAAATGCCAGCGGTTAAGATTTCAAAATGATTCAAAGGCACCCTGAGGCACTGAGTTGTCTCTCCATGTGTGCTTGCTAATGATGCTCATACATCATACTCCCCTGGCCAAAATTGCATGGACTCATGTCCATGAGCTCCTGTACTGACTTTCCATGCTTCTAGATATCAACTTCATTTTCCCAACTGGCATCTTCTATCGGGTGTCCCTTCCACTTGACCAAATATTCAAAATAGGTCTTCCTCATGGTCTTCTTGCCAATCCTCTAGTCACCGATCTTGTCCATCTATGGTTTTTCTGCTATAGGCATCTTCTTCTCCCACTGAATCTTCTCATGATCTTATGATCTCTCTGTGTCATCTTCCATGTAAGGATACAAGTATGATATGTTGAATATGGGTGATATGCCCACATCATTTGGCAGCTCAATCTCATAGGAATTTGCATCAAAATTCCTTAAGATCTTACATGGTCATGTCTTCTTCATCTTCAACTTGTTATATGCTCCCCTTGGAAACCTTTCTTTCTTGAGATGTGCCAAAACCTGATCCCCTACTTCAAATTTAAGCTCTATGTGATGTTGATCAACTCTATGTGTGTACTCTTGGATAGAGTTCTACAAGTGTTCTCTGATCTGGCTATGGAGCTTTTGCATTTCTGTGGCAAAGTCTGGCTATGGTACTAATTAGAATGTATACAATGATGTTGATATGGTTGTTTATGTGATGATCAATGAAATGGACTTGATACTTGGATTATGTGGCTTGAACATATGATGATGACATTGTGACATGATAATAGATGACTACTAATTTTGTTGAGAAAGTGTCATTTGTGGCAACTTGGCTAGACCTACAAGCCTCCTCAATGGAGATGATTGAGGTTGACCTAGGCTAAAGGTGAATTTCGTGGACAACGAAATAATATGTGAATTATGTGGATGCATGATAGAAATAAAATAGATCTCATGTGATGATATTATGATTATGTTATATATCTATATGCATGTGTTGCAATATGATTCCACTAATCTTACCGAAGTAAGCAATTGGTCACCTAAATAATGAAATGTGTGCCCATAATTGTCTAGGAGAACTCTAGGTTGGGAGCTAGACAATATGACACATGAAGGATAACTTGTGATGTTGGACATTTGTTTTTCACTATGTTACATATGTTTATGATCTATTTGAATTTCTCTCTCATTTGTTTCCTAATTTTAATTTCTTTTATTTAAGATAAATTTTAAAACTTTACTTTAGTGTTTTTTAATGGTAGATGAATGAGTTAGTGTTTGAAGTATTAGATTTTCATTTCAAGAAATATTAGATGTGAAAATTAAATTTCAAATGTAAAAAAAATATATTAAAAACTAATTGTTCACCTTTTCTTTCTATTATCATTATAAAACATTTCTTTGAATATGAAAATATTTATTTCTTAAATAAATTAACTAAACTCTATGCCATGAAATTATTTTCAAGTACTTTATAAAAAATAATATAATCTATCATAAATCAAACAACATACATAAATGGTGAAAACATCCACAACCATAAATAAGAGAAAAATCTACTAAAGAAGCTAAATTAGGATTTCTATACATTCCACAAAAAAAAAGTAATATTTTAAACAATTTCAAAATGTATAGTGCCTTCATGACTCATACAATTTCAAATTTATTACACTTCAAAGTTTGACATTACATTTTATTACACTTCTTATTTATTACATTTATTACACTAGTCCATCAAAGAATTATAAAGAACCTTTGGGCTATCCTGGAACTAGGAAAGTTCTATGTGATCCTGCACCCCTAGGAAAAATAAGCGATCTCAACACCACACACAGAACCATTTCCCTTACTAGATCCATCACCCCATCATATTGATTTATCAATTAGTGGATGATTGTCTTCACATTCCCATAGGTGATGTTGATATTTTCCCATGGCACATAGATGCAAAGGACCAAGAATAGGCTGACTGAGTATGACTAGTGGCTTGAGCCTTGTTCCTTTTTATTTTTGTATTATCTTTTTTAATAACATTCTTGATTTTTTAATACTTAATGATGGATGTGATTATATGATTGTATCATTGTATTTTGGTTTGATTCGAACATTGATTATTTTACAATGAGAAATACAATGATTTTGCTATTTTGAATACCAATTTTCAAATTGTATTATTGGCAATTAGATCATGGATGTTTATGTTTTAATTGTATAAATGTGATTAATTACGCATAAAAAATCTTTATTATTTTTTTTATGTTTAAAATTTGTTGAATTTTTGTATATTTAATATTTGGGGTAGGGTCTTCTATGTTTGGGACCCCATTGTCTCATGTGATGTCCTCTAAAATTATGGGGATCTCTCCACACATCACTGAGATGCATCCCCAAGTCCCATTTTTGTGCCCCTGAAACTATGTGGAACATTGAAAATGTATTTATTCTTATATGCCTTGCCCAACTCCTTTGATATTGTTGTGTCCTAATCCAAAAGTGGTTGGTTTAAGGGTTCTTATATACTTTCCCAACTCCTTTTGTGGGATTTTTGATGATTGCAAGATTAAATGTGAGCCTCAACTATTCATAAGGAATTAGATTTCAAATATTTGAATAAAGGCTACTATCCTTATTTATGAGGGAAAGCTAGTGCGTGCTAGCTTTCTTATGCAAGGGGGAAAGCTAGCACTCGCTAGCTTTCCCTCATAGTGGGATGTTTTTGTTTGAGATGAGCTCATGTTTGTGCAAGGGGAAAGGATAGCATGCGCTAGAATTCCCCCATGGTGGGATGATGTTTTATGAGATGAGCTCGTGATTGTGCAAGAGGGAAAGCTAGCAAACACTAGCTTTCCTCCACGGTGGGATGATGTTGTCCAACATGAGATCCTTCTTGTGCAAGGGGGAAAACTAGCACGCGCTATATTTCCCCCATGGTAGGTTGATGTTGTCCAAGAAGAGCTCGTGCTTGTGCAAGGGGGGACGATAAATTTCCCCAACGGTGGGATGATGTTGTCCGAGATGAGCCTGTGCTTGTGCAAGGGGTAAAGCTAGCATGCGCTAGCTTTCTCCCCCGGTGGGATGATGTTGTCTGAGATGAGCTCCTTTTTGTGCAAAGGGGAAAGCTAGCACGCACTTTCCCCCATGGTGGGATGATGTTGTCCGATATGAGCTCCTATTTGTGCAAGGGGCAAATCTAGCACACGCTATCTTTCCCCCTTGGTGGAATGATGTTGTCCGAGATGAGCTCCTCCTTGTGAAAGGGAGAAAGCTAGAACACACTAGACTTCCCCCATGGTGGGATGATGTTTCCCAAGATGACCTCTTTCTTGTGTAAGCAAGAAAGATAGCACGCGCTAGCTTTCCCCCACGGTGGGATGATGGTGTCCCATAAGAGCTCTTGCTTGTGCAAGAGGGAAAGCTAGCATGCGTTATCTTTCCCCCATGGTGGGATAATGTTGTCTGAGATGAGATCCTCCTTGAGGAAGGGGGGAAGCTAGCATTCTCTAGCTTTCCCCCATGGTGGGATGATGTTGTCCGAGATGAGCTCATGCCTGTGGAAGGAGGAAATCTAGCATAGGCTAGCTTTCCCCCACGGTGGGATGATGTTGTCCGAGATGAGCTCCTACTTGTGCAAGGGGGAAATATAGCATGCACTATATTTCCCCCATGGTGGGATGATGTTGTCTGAGATGAGCTCCTCCTTGTGAAAAGGGGAAAGCTAGCACACTCTAGCTTTCCACCACAATGGCATGATGTTATCTGAGATGAGATTTTGCTTGTGCAAGTGGGAAAGCTAGCACACACTAGCTTTCCCACATGGTGGCATGATGTTGTCTGAGATGATCTCGTGCTTATGCAAGGGGGAAAGATAGCATGCTCTAGTTTTCCCATAAGATGGCATGATGTTGTCTGATATGAGCTCCTATTTTTGCAACGAGGAAAGCTAGCACATGCTAGTTTTCCCCCACCATGGGATGATGTTGTCCGATATGAGCTCTTGCTTATGCAATGGGGAAATATAGCAGCCACGGTGGGATGATGTTGTCTAAAATGAGCTCTTGCTTGTGCAAGGGGTAAAGCGCACATGCTAGCTTTCCCCCATAGTGGGATGATGTTGTCCAACATGAGGTCGCGCTTGTGCAAGATGGAAATCTCACACACTCTAGTTTTCCCCCACGGTGGGATGATGTCTGAGATGAGATCACGCTTGTGCAAGAGCGAAAGCTACCATACATTAGCTTTCCCACATGGTGGGATGTTGTTGTCCGAGATGAGCTCGCACTTGGAAGAGGGAAATCTAGCACATGTTGGCTTTCCCCCACGATGGGATATTGTTGTCTGAGATGCGCTCATGCTTATGCAAGAGGGAAAGCTAGCACGTGTTAGCTTTCCCCCATGGTGGGATATTGTTGTCCAGGATGAGCTTGCACTTGTGCAAGGGAGAAAGCTAGCTTTCCCCCATGATGGGATATTGTTTTCCAAGATGAGCTCATGCTTGCACAAGAGGGAAATCTAGCATGCACTAGCTTTCCCCTATGATGGGATATTTTTGTTTGAGATGAGCTCGTGCTTGTGCAAGAGGGAAAGATAGCACACATTAGATTTACCCCATGGTGGCATGATGTTGTCTGAGATGCCCTCATGGTTGTGCAAAGGGGAAAGCTAGCATGCATTATCTTTCCCTCATGGTGGGATGATGTTGTCTGATATGCACTCGTGCTTGTGCAAGGGGAAAATCTAGCACACGCTAGCTTTCCCCCACGGTGGGATGATGTTGATGAGATGATATCCTACTTGTGCAAGGGGGGAAGATAGCACACGATAGCTTTCCCTCGTGGTGGGATGATGTTGTCCGAGATGAGCCTGTGCTTGTGCAAGGGGAAAAGCTAACATGTGCTATCTTTCCCTCATGGTGGGATGATGTTGTCCAAGATGAGGTTGTGCTTGTGCAAGGGGGAAATCTAGCATGTGCCATCTTTCACCTACGATGGGATGATGTTGTTCTATATGAACTCCTTCTTGTGCAAGGATGAAAACTATCATGCACTTTCTTTCCCCCACATTGGGATGATGTTGTCAAAGATGAACTCCTGCTTGTACAAGTCCCCCAAAGTGGGATGATGTTGTCTGAGATGAGCTCCTTCTTGTGCAAGGGGGAAATATAGCATGGGCTAGCTTTCCCCCATGGTGGGATGATGTTGTTTGAGATGAGCTCCGGCTTGTGCAAGGGGGAAAGGTAGAATGCATTGTCTTTCCCCCATGGTGGGATGATGTTGTCTGAGATGATTTCCTTTTTGTGCAAGAGAAAAATATAGCACACGCTAGCTTTCCCCCATGATGGGATGATGTTGTTTGGGATGAACTCCTACTTGTGCAAAGGGTGTTAAGCCCTAATGTTGGCTCATTACCCCTTAATTGGGGCATATTAGATTAGTAATGCTATTTTATGTATGTCGGCTTTAGGCCATTAGTTTTAATTTAGATTAGTAATGTTATTTTAATTATTTCGGCTTTAGGCCATTATTTTTAATTATACCTCCTAGTCTCCTATATATACCAAGGAGACATTTTCATTTGGAATCATCTGGTACTTGAACATTTTAAGTGGGGTAAAAGGAGGTTGCCCCATCGAAGAGGCTTATTATCTGAAATTATCTCAGTTTCAAGGCGTTGAGTACTTTTCCTGAGGTTTTTCCATGCTATATTGATTTTTGGTTCTTAACATATGGTTTCAGAGCTCAAGGTCTTGGGGTTTCGCTGCTACATCTGAGACACCGTGGAATTTTCACTATAACTTTTTTTATACAATGTTTCAGAAGCAACCGCTTGGAGGGTACTTATTACATAGATCAAGGTATGTTGGGTTCAAAATTCAGCTCTTGAGGCCTTATAATTTCGGAGATATAGCCTATACAAGATAGGGTTATGGAATCATCCTAAAATGAGTCATTGATGCATTTTCACTATAAAATAATTTCTGTAACGTTTCAGACCCTGCCCTCTGGAGACCATTTACAGAAATTAGGATTTTATCTGTGGTAAAAATTTAAGATGATGGGTCATCTTAAATTTGTAGATACACCCTGTGTAAGACAGGGTATCTGACTAGCCCTATTGACTAGTCTCAAGAAGGTGTTCTAGGTAAAACAATCATAACTTCTTCCTAGAGAATCCAAATTGAGTGGGACTTGTTGTATTGGATCATGGATAGTCTTTAGTATTTTGTGTGTGAGTTTCAGAATTTGATATCAATCATTTTGTGCGGGGCATTCTATACAAGGGAGATCTCCTGGAAAGGCCAAAAATCGGCAAGTTGTGAGGAAGTTACCGTAAATTCCACTTGGCACATCCAATTTTGATCAGACCTAT